>CAXARO010000317.1:0-70547 GCA_963971305.1 Arcuatula senhousia | reverse complement strand
GTGACTCACTGTTTTTAATAAACGCTTGTATGAACAGTAATTCGAACTTGGTGAAATAAAGGTAATAACAAAATTACTGAACTTGGACAATCAATCTCAAATGTCCATAAGACGAGACAAACAAGGAATACATACCGGAAAAACTGAAGACCGCAATGGTCTTGACTTGGTACAGGCATACCAAATGTATACTCTGAAGTTTTGCCAAAACGATTAAATAACATGTAAATGTTTCTGTAATAAAATATTTGGAAAAAGAGTTATTTAGGACCTTAACAGTAAATATTGCGTAAAATTTGTGCATAGTATACTATTATCAAGCCGAAGATTTTCTTCCTCAACACGTCATTATTGTCAAATGTGTGCAGTGCTATGACGTGTCAGATAAACTGTTTGTTTATACTGTGGTATAAGAGTACATTAAGTTTAGTCATATGCCATCGTAAGGACCAACTGGTATTCCTGTGGACTCTGCACTCTGTTGAATTGTATTGTTGTATGAAAGTACATTTAGTTTAGTTCTATGCTTTCGTAAGGACCATCTGGTATTCCCGTGGACTCTGCATTCTGCTGAATGCTTTGGTACGGTCCACTTGTTAAAGGAGCGATAGCAGTTCTGTCCAGACTCTCGTATTTCTGTTCCTCTAGATCTGCTGGAACTGAGGTAGGTCTGAAAATTTTAAATAAAATATGGACTTCATATCTATTGTACAATGTACTTTGTTTGTGAGGTTTGGGTGTTTGGTTATTCATGACTGATCAATAATTGTTTCTTTAGTAGCAAGTCTCTTTCATCAAATACATATAGAAAACAATGCTCAGTTTTATTTTCAATGTTTTATTAGCCGTAATTGGTAGTCATAGCATACAGCATAATAAACCAACTAATTGGTGTTCTAGTTTTTATGTGTATGCACCATTCTCTACAAAAAGGTTCTTTCTTGATAAATATAACCTATTTTAACTCGAGGCAAATGTAACAGACAATTCAAATAGAAATGTGAAAAAATTTACATGTTTATGCTCGAGATTGGTCACAAGGTATGATCAACAAATGGGATTTACGTTCTCATTTTGTATTTTTTTCTTTTGTACGAAAAAAAAAGGATTAATTAGCGATTATTATCGATGTTAAAATTTCGTATTTTAAGAAGTTGTTTTTATTGTAATATATTTGGGGTACCGAATCAAGTTATGTTTTTCATTAACTATGTAAACATCTTTTTCATTACTTTCATTTGATGAATCAGGTATAAAACAATACTGAATATTCGGAGACCGATTTTAAGAAAGCAACCATTTGATTTTTAGGGGCAATGGATATTTTCTTTGTCCTGCACTTTTAGTTTGGGAAAAGCCGAGCTTGGTTTTTTTTGTGCTCTAGCGCGCGCCAATATTTTCAATACTCGGAACTGTTCATACTAACAGTTCTTATAGAGTATTATTGGATTTGGTTTGAGTTTGTGATAAGGTTCTGCGTGCGCTAAAAGATATAGTGCGTGATGAATGTTCAAATATTGAACGTTTTTTATTCACTAGTTACATCTACTGTTGGTCTAAATTTAAATTTTTCAAAATAGCGTTGTTCCATACCATTATAATGATAATTGAATGGTTAGTTTCAATTTTGTCAGTTCCTACATTTGTCCTAGCTGGACGACACTTTCTCCATTCTGAATTTTATGAACAGTTATACACCATTAAATCCCATGCTTTGCTGTTTTCACCTAGAGATTTTTTTTCACAAAATCGTTATACTATCTATGTTTGATATAGATTTTAGGTATTATACATGAACTGGTCACTTATTTGACAAAATTTCGACAACTGCCCATCCCCCTTTTTGCCTTTTTGTGTATTCTCAAAAGCCGTGGTCATTTTTTATAATTTTTATCAATGCATAGATATGTACTCAATTCATTACCTGATCAAATCAAAGATTGTACATACATGCAGCATACGAGATTCAAGACGTAAACAAATGTGTTAGAAATAAACAGTTAATATGCATCGATCTATAAATAACTTTCATATTGATCTATAAATACATTTGGTGTGCACACATACGAGACAATTATAAAACATCTTCTTTGAAGATTTCATTGATCGTTGATTGATTTGCACTTGTGTGAATGCGGCGATTTTATTTCAGTTTTCTGGATGATTATTAGAATGTAGTATGTACATTCAGAATTAAAATAGGTGGGTTTTTTTTTCCTAAATTATTTTTGATGAAAAAAATATTTTTGAAGCAGAGGGTAGGTAAAAATATTCTGAAGAAGGATTTTTGCCATATAGAATAATGCTATTAGAGACAGACCATTTAACTTAATTAAGGGGGGTTTGGTTTTTTTATCAGATGTTTTTTTCACAGAGCGCAGACAAAATACTTATTTTTCAAAGGCGTCGCAACAGAATATCTTTTTTCATTATCAGCATTATTTTTTATAGCAGTAATCCTTCTTCAGAAATTTTTTGTTTACCCTCAGCTGCCAAAATATTTGTTTCATCAAAAATAATTTTCAGAATATTTTTTTTTTTTGGAAGAACCAAGCCCCCCCCCTTTTCAAGTTAAATGGTCGGTCTCACTTGTCGGTCTCTTAATGAAACAATATTCAGTTGCATCACCTTCGATAATTCTATATTTTTTTCTTGCCAAAACGAAAAATCAAGCCCCCCCTTTTCAAGTTAAATGGTCTGTCCCTGACGGCTTAATTTGTTATTGGTCAATGCTATTTTTTTAATTCGAAAATTTGGAATTTTTTACTTGTACACTGTAAAAAATGTGTTTAGGGCCTAAACATTTTTCTAAACACTTTAAATGTAACAAATTGGTGTCATGTTTAGGGTCTAAACATGTGTTTTGGCAAAACATGTTTAGATTAATGAAAATAGTATAGGAAAATTTCTAAAATTGATATTATTAAAAAGTGAAACATGTTTAAAACCTAAACATGTTTAGATTTTACATGCTTGATTTGAAAAGTGTTTAGATTTTAAACACAATTTTTACAGTGTATAATATTCAGTGCAACTGTTAAGTTTTATTTATAAATTTGTGACATTTATTTTTGAGAAAGCCTCCAAAGTAACAAAAACTCTTTAACATGCTTGAACTTCATTCAAAATCCTATTAAACTATATATCCGACCGTGTGTTGTTAAGAATTTAAAGCGACATTATATTCGGCACATAAATGAATGTTAAAAAACTAAAAAACACATATTAAAGCAAGAACTGGTACCCTGACTTAAAGGTGTTTACTTTTTTCTTGTCTTTTAACGTCTACTGAATCGTGATTTTGTCTTGTCATTTTATATAATAAATTTTTCGATTTTCGAACGACCCATTGGTACTTCTTTGCTTCATAAACAACTCGTCTATCAAAAAATGTCATTATGTCACCTAAAACTTAATTCGACCGTTTGTAGTACTAATATATTCGTAATTTGGTAAGCTATAGTTATTGCTTTTCTCTATATACATATCCGGGAGATTAACATGTAAGGGGCGATACAATAAACATGAAATGATGATGAAGTGGGGGAAGTAGAGACAAAAGGCCAATGGGCAAGGAGAGTTTTGTATCACTAGAAAAAAGGAGTGATGGGAAGGGACTCGCAATTTTGCCTACTACAGGGGGATCCTACGGGTCCGATATACGCTCTCACGGACACATGTTACAAGGTTTTTTAACGTGCAAGGAACGTGACAATTTTCCCAACAGGGTGCACCAAAATAGTTTGCGTCAGGTTTTCCGTATTATAGCCTGACGACCACGGCATTCATTATGACATTGCTGCACCCATTCAACCACCTAGGGCACACATCCTAGTCGATTTGTGGATAAAGCTGCCTGACCTGATGTCAGGGTTTTGAGCGCTGCTCGGTGCACTTTTTCCGGCAAGCTTAGCGTTGCTGCGGGCCTATTCGCCTCCCAGGACCCGCACGGGTAAAATATTCGGTACATATAACTACTTTAAAACAAACAAACAAATGATATAATAATGTTTATAAAAAAGCAGGAACTGATAATCCTTTATAGGGAACACTGACTTCAAAATGCTCATTAATATTTAGTATTTTGTACGGTGATTAATGGTAAATGTCGGGTGCAGTGTCGGATCCAGAAGGGGGGGGGGGGGTTCCGGGGGTCGGAACCCCCCCCCTTTTCCTCCAAATTTTTTAAATTTTTGTGTAGATTTTCAGCAAAATTGGTCTGGACCCCCCCTCTTTTGGCCCACAGAACCCAGTATGTGGGACCCCCCCTTTCGAAAATTTCTGGATCCGCCCCTGTGGTGGCTAAAGAAATTTTCGTAACAGTTTTCTCAGAAACTACTGATCCCAGCCACTTGATATTTAGTGTACAGCATCAGGATGGAGTCTTATACCGTGGGAATTGATTTAAGATCTGTCGCTCATTTACATCCTGTTTAACGAAATCCGGCCATTTCTGTCTGGTAATTCTTTGCTTTTTAAATCAAACACAAATGAACATAAGTTTAACCGAGTATCTTTGGATATGGGTTTATACCCATATCTTTTCTTGTTATTTTTACTTTTAGTTTTTCAGCCAAAAATTTCATCCTGTCTTTTTTTAATTCAAATTACTGTCCTACCTTTTAATTTCTGGGTTTTTGCCATCCTGCCTTTTTCTTTCAAATTTCCCCCTAGCCCCCGATAAAAGTCAAATGGTCACTCCTTTAACAAACATTTACATTTTCACCTGCAGTTAATTCACCTAGAGTTGATTCTTTCTCGCATCGCTTTTTCATACTGGACTTTTATCTAGTTTAACATTTGTCGTATTTTGATTCAATGCTTAATACTTACAATGTATTACTGTTTATCTGCACTGTACCTAAAATTTAACATTCAAAACATTGACGTCCATTTGTGAAAAGATTTCACTTTGATGAAAACCAAACTTGGCTAAAAAATCAACTATTATCAGTCTTTAAATGTCAACGAAAAAATACCAGGGAGAATTTGAATGTCGGAAGGAAGCAGAGGAACCAGTGGGTAATCCGAATGTCAAAAGTCCGAAAGGACAGAGACAAAACCAGTAAACACCAACAAGAACGGGACAAAAACAGACAACATGTAAAACATGGAAACATAAAATACTGAATATCAATCAACAACGCGAACTCCAGTCGAAACAAGAGTGAACTCAGGTGCTCCGGAAGAGTAAGCAGTTACTGCTTGCTATAGCACACCCGTCGCGTTGCCAATAGTCCATTCAGCGTGTCAAATCCGGTAAAGGAAGACTAAAAAAACATATGACAAACCAAAATCTGCTCTCATCTGAGAGATCGAAATCCCATATTTGACTACAAGTGCATGATGTCTTCCGTAAAATTTCTTGGGTGAAGTCAGCAATCGAGGAGCAACATAACCCTGTGTGAGCACTTTTTGCGTCAGACGTGTCGCTCTGCTAAGGAAATCGATGTAAGTCTGGCATGCTCTGGAGTTACGAATCAATTTAGATACGTAAACTTATTTCAAATTTCCCCATAGCCCTCGATAAAAATCAAATGGTCACTCCTTAAACAAATATCAAAATTGAGTGAAGACAGCAACCGAGGAGCAACATAACCATGTGTGAGCAATTTTTGCGTCAGACGCGTCGGAAGTCTGAAATGGCAAAAACAAAACTAATAGATACCAATACAACAGATAAGTAAATTGCAACCAGCGGTGCGATCATTAATCGAAAGGAAATAATTTAGATATTCTGGAAAGGTAAGCAATTTCCCGTTTGGATGGTGTCTTGCTGTTCGTGATCGAAACAGATAAAAACTTTTAAATATGAATTCGTCTATACATACATCAGAAGTGTGAACAAAACGGCCTTCAAGCACTTTAAGCGTAAATGATATATGCCTCCCCTGAGGACACCAAACATTCCTTCCAATGCAATTCTGCTCATACGTTCAAGTTCTGTCAAGGGTTCTTGGTTTAATATTAGAAACATATTCACACAAATGTAAATTCCTGAGTATTTTTAAAAAGTTAGTAATTACATTATTGTACGAAATGATCAAAAGTATTGATTGATTTGGCTAAGGAAAAAATGTGTTCAATTGGTATCAATTACATGTATTTGGTAAGGGTTCTGAAGGTGACTGGGAAAATGATTACTTTTAACAGTACCAGTTAAATTATTATCGTTCTCGATGTAGTCATTGAATAACAAAAAAATGTCTACAAGAAAATGTTCAATGTTACCTTTGTTGTAAAAGTATCTTACAACAAATAACACTGTTGTGACAAATACTACAATCACCACAAATAGCCCAGCTCCAAAAATGATCAAATGCACTGTTTTGATTGGTGTCACTAAAATAAAAAAAATCAAATCTTGAAATTTTAAGAGCCACGATAACCTACTTTTCGTTTTTAGCAAATTATCTTTACGTCAAATAATTTTTATGAGTCGCTTTTACAAGGTACACATAATTCTGTTTAATTTAATGGGTTTTATGTTTAATTAGTTACAAATACATGTACGCTATGTATGATTATTGATGGCCAAAATCAAATCAGAACCATTTCAATCTGCACTCGTCGATGGAAAACCACATTTTCGTTGATTTGTACTGTTGCCCTCATACGTATCATGTGTAATCTATTACTTCAAACTCACCAAGGGACTCGTTCTCAACGAACAGGCTTTGTGTTGATGGGGCTTCTGACTCTGTCGTCACAAAAGCGGAAGCCTTTGTCGAGTGTTTTGTACCATTAATGGCTGTTAGTAAATCTGTGAGCAGAAAAGACACCTCTGTTGTTCCAAAACTGTTCATCAATTGACAACTATAACTTGTCAATGTTAGATTTGTTTCTATCTTTAAGATCATTTCCGTCTGATATCCTTGTTCTCTGACGTCCTCTCCAAAAATCTCCATAGGAACCAAAAGACTCCTCTGGGATATATTGTCTTTTATTTCTTTTCCATTAAACCATATTGGCGGTTTAGGCCTTTCATAAGATAGGAAGCTTACCCTTAACGTCAACATTGACATATTTGCAAACAGAATCATCTTTTCTGCAACAATCGGTTCGCCTGAAACGAAAATCATATATATAAATAGCTTGATATATCAAAGACTTTAAAACTTTAACGTACATTAGGAGTCGATGGCAAAAATGTCACGGTAGGTTTGGATGGACGTTTGCTAGTTTATCAGCCTGGTTTTTGGCTATTATTTGATTTTAGTTCAGCATGCAGTTGCTCACAAAGACAATGTGTTAAGTGTACACGTAATCTAAAAGTCCATAATTGTTATAAAAAAAATCATTTAAAATTGTAAAGTATTTCCCACAGTCGATGTGCTACATCCAAAAGCTTTCAAGGACATGGTATTAAGACATGGTTTTTCTATCAAATATTTCATGAAAATAATACCATTATCAGACATACATATAATAAGTTACTAGTTAAAGTCTCTTAAGGAGAACAATGGTACCCTTTTCGGGTGTTGAATATGACAACAACAGTGCTAAACTTGTCGATAAAATTCCATAAGCGCTTAGAAACTGTCAAGTTATAATAAAAAAAACCTGACAGCAAACCACAGTGGTGTTGGAGGTAAATGTTACATTCCTCTTACGAGAAAAGAAACTTTGCTGCAGATCTCGATATGAGTATGACCTGTAGGATTCCTATGCAGGGGGATAAATTGTCCAATCCTACCATACCCGCCTTCTCTCAGGGCTTTTAAAACTCCCATTTCTTATTGACCTTGTGTCTCCATTTCCGCCACTTTATTATCATTTCATGCTCATATTATTAACTTTTTCATTTTCCTCTCCCTGCAATAGCCGCAATTGTGTTGCCTGACAGAAAAACAATTATTAGTCAACTAACTAGCTCTAAAAGAGTGAGATCACTGATTAAACTACTTAACAAAAGTATTTATTAAGTTCGAAGTACATACTCTGTACAAATAACTCCAGATAACTTCTTATTTCTCTGCCATTTTTATTCCAAACACAAGAATAGTTCCCAGTATCCTTGTAGTCACAGAAACTAATAGACGCCGATGACTTGTTGCCCTTCTGTTCGCTTTCCAGTTTCCTTATCAAAACACCACCCCGGAAGTGACACCATTCAGATCTCCAATCTTTGATGTCGTTGACATCAATATAACATGTCATGCTTATTGCGTCTGATACATTGCATATCAGTTTTTGATTTACCATATGGACGACAGCTTCTGAAATATTTACATGAATTCAAACGGGATTACCGTCTATATAACCACATACTAGATAATTACACATCATGATTTAACTACCTTTGTCAAATCTTAATGGGTTTTTCTTGTCCAAAAATCCTAGAATATGCAGTAGATATTCGAAACGTTCCAAAAATATTCCGATGCTACTTATCAACAACCTTTTATTTATTATGTCTTTGTCGCTACTTTAATATTGACAAAAACAATCTTTTGAAAGTTCAAAGCAACTCGGTGAAACTGTTTCGGAATCCGTAGAAAAATTCAAGATGCTAAGCTCTCAGATGAGTTCAGTTATAAAAAAAATGTGTTCGGATGAACATAATTCCGTGATAATTACCGTAGCATTTTTTTTTATCTTCTTACGCATATGAACAATACTGTGTTTAAAATGACAATCTCAATAATAACTAAAATATCTCACTGTCTTACCTTCCAAATAAAGACCAATTGTGACATCAACACTTCCAGCTTGGTTCCGAACTCTAACTGTAGCATTACTGTTAGCCTGTTCAGTAGATTGTATTATGGACGAGAGACGAAATGTATTGTTCTGCTCATAATGTATTTCCCAGTGACCAAGTTTTCCATCAGTTCTACAACATATCCAAGACACTGACGGCTGTTCAAAACTTTCAACGAGTATGTCAATGTCTTGGGATTCTCCAAGTTCGATTTGATATTTAAGTTCCATGGTCTTAGTAAGTATTGTTGGTTTTACTGTAAGTAGGACATTTAAAGCCATTAGAAAAAGTACAATTAGCTGTTAGATACATGCATCAATATATCAGCAGGTTTATTACGCGATCATTATAAAAGACTCCTAAAGTTTTAATAGCAAGAATTATTTGGTAGATACACAAAAATGGGAACTATTTTTTTTTACCTGAACTTGTGATACTGAAGTATATCATGATTCATACTTTAAATCATACTGCACTTGTTAGCTCTTCTTGACAGAAACATTTAACAAATTGTTGAAGCAATAAACAAAATCAAGCATATCGAATCTCATTAAGGGTTAGAACGCTTTATATTTCTTCTAAAGACAAAAATAATATTATCATCATTCTAAATTAATTGCATCTTCTTGTAATCCGTATGAATGAGTAAGTTAGAGACAAAATGTTTTATTTTACATAATATAATGTATTGCACAGGAACCAAGTTTTATACGTTCTCTCTGGTTATGAAAACCATTGGAAAAGGAGAAGGTGTGGGTTGGGACTAAAAATAAGCCTATGTGGTGCACTAGCTACTTCGCGGTCTGCTACATGAATGAAGCGTGGTTTTTCCGGACACGTTAGCTATCTATGGTCTTCTGTCAGATTTTCCGTATTATCACATGACAGCTCCAGTGCAAGAAGGCCATCCTGAGCAAAAACGACATACAGTAAAAACTGTTCAAACCGAACCCTGACAAAACCGAATTTCACATCAAACTGAACAAATTCCTAGGTCCCATAGATTTTTTTAACAAGATTTATAGTAATTTAAGCTGTTAAAAACGAAACGAATACTGTCCAAACCGAATACCGAACCATTTTTTTTTTATTCCATTTGTTTAACAAATCATGCTGTAAAAATTTGTCTCTACCAAATGTAAGAGTCCCCTTCAAATATAATAAAAAAGTAACTAAGATGAATCTTTTTGCTCGTTACTTAGTACTTTTTAAAAATTTTCTTAAATCTTTTTTCATTTTTTAACACTTTGCTCTTATCAAACAAGTGTCAAAAAACTTAAGAAATGCTTTAGCATGTTCAGTTTCCAGATTTCAGAATGTGTCTTTTTATTGTTGTAAAATAACAGGCTCAAACTCGATACCCTTTCCTCTTATTTTTTAACATTTCAAATTCCATTTATCTATTGTTTAATTATTCCAATTGTGATAGGACCCTGAGAAACCGAACACCAGTTAAAACCGAACAAACCCCAAAGTCACATGGCTGTTCGGTTTGGACAGGTTTCACTGTACATGATAACCATCTCCAACCTCCTAACCACATATCTCAGTCTTCCAACGACTCCTCTCTCACCTCCCATTCCTTCTTCTCCCATTTCTCTTTCTTTTTATTCCCACTTCACACCACTCTTCTCCGATATTGCCCTTTTTAGCAGTTCCCAATTATAGAAGGTTAAGACGGTCCACTTTTTATTCGGATTTTACAAAGCATTTTGACACACTAAATGACTTCAACTTTCCATTTCTATAATGTTACATTCTCCTCCACGGAACCTTAAAAATAGTGATATAGACAATTGTGTGGCAGAACCATAATTTGTTAGAATTTTCTTATTAAATATACGTTTCACAGCTTATACATTAATCTAAGTATTTGGCATATACGATGATTCCCTTGATATAGCATCACGTCTGACACAAAACACCGCTTTCACAAGTTTTCCTTTAATCAATTAATTGTATAGGGTACAAATACAATATGTCGATCTCTGGGATAAGTACAGACTAATATTTGTCTGTCTAAGAGTTTTTGTATTGTCTTCCGCAACCGGAAATGACTTATCCTTAACAAACTTTCGACGACCCAATTTGGCTTTGATGCAACAGACAAGACCTGCTTAACCCCCGAGCCTTTAAATTCAATTGATGATAGCAATTTTATGGTTGTTTTTGTGATTTTTAATGTCAGTTTTCAATCTCTCTTGGTTTTGTCTGCTATTTTATCTTTGAGATATGTTGTTCCATTGGCTAAAAATAATTATTAGGAAATGTAAGTGACCTTCAATCTTATGAAATCCAATGAAAACAACCAAATTTCGTTGAATGTGTGGAGACCTGAGATAGAAGATTATGACATGGTGAATAAATGTACGCGACACAACCTATATATATCAACAACAAAACGGAGAAATTGAAGACCGCAATAGGCCTGATTTAGTTCAGGCATTACAACAGAAATGATGAGTTAAACCAAGTTTTATGGTCCCAAACCACCCTCTTCTATTTCGACATTATGGGCCGATAGTCATACTTAAGACAACACGGTTTTGAGACATAATAACATTTAATACCAACAGCCAGCAAACACTAAATAAAACTATCACTAGCCATTTATTAGACGTCGTATAAACAGTATTTTTAATAACCTTAGTCTAACAGTCGGTCACATAGACAGTTGTGTTGGATAAAAAAAAAATTGTACAAGCCCTGGCATTTGGAATAATCTATGAAGTATTAACTTCGTATCCAGGTAAATTTGGAACTGGTGTTAATAATTTTTAAAAAATAATGTCTCCTCTTTTATCGTATTTTTGACTAAGATGACCACCTGGGTGAATGACGTGAAGCAATGGTTTCGGTGATATCATTTCAAAGAAATGAAAGGCCGTTTTCAAGATAAAAAATTGTGGACATTTGACAAATAAGGGAAAATATATGTGCCTACTATAAGAAGATAGTTTTTGTTGAGCTTTTCATGCTAAAGAAGAAATGTTACTTCATTTTTATACCGTATCTCTTACAATTTTTTAGAAATAGGCATTAACTAATGGCCTGATTTCCTCTGTTCTATTTATGCACTGATGGCCATGTTAGTTGGTCGGCGGGTATAATGTTCACAAACTTAAAGACCATAATGTACAAAGTTTGGAGCGTTCTCATGAGGGTTTAAAACGAATGTTTTGTCCCAATTAGACTTTTTTGTCATCCAAATGACACATTCCGTGAAGATGCACGAAAAAAAATAGAATACGGCGCATAGGAAGTGCGCACTCCTTTTAATTTTTGGGCATAATTTTTTTAGCATAATAACACACAACCAACACAAAACAACAATACTGCATTCAGGAACGTAAATGTGAACTCAGCTGCACCTGAAGTGTCAGGAGTTCCTGTTGGTTATGCATGTAACTCAATTGTAAGTTGATGAGTGATTAAGTATTTTAACAAAATTATTAATAGACATACGTTACCTTGCAGTTTTACATCAAAGTTCTTGAATAAGGGTTCGTCTTCTTGTAGTGAATTACAATGGTATAGTCCAACATCTTTTGAAGTAAAGTTACTTAAAGTGAGATTAAACAAGCCTTTACTTTTGTCATTTGTTACATTGATTCGATGATATTTTGGAACTTTTGTATTTATTTGATTTCCAATTGAGTAAATCGTTGACTTTGGAGGACCTATCCATGCTATATGGACAGGTGAAGATATTGAACTAAAGTTACATTGTAGCGTCACTGATGATCCGTCTTTCACATAGATTTTTGTATATTCATTACTTTGTCCTTAAAGGAAAAAAAGTTTTGGTACTAGACATGTACATAAATTGCATTAGAAAATTTATAACAATAATTCATCATTGATTTACTACAAACACTATTGTTTGCCTCAACTGCCTGTTTTTTTTTGTTGTTGCTGTAGTTGTATTCCTACCCAAACTATATAATACAACAAAAATAGATAAGAAGAAACCACTTAAACAGAACTAATAAAATAGCAAAATCTGCAATGTGGAAAGCAGTATTTGACTTGATGAAACGTTCAAATTCGTCTTCCTTTTTTTAACCTGTGTACCTTGTTTCAAGTTCACGTTTATGGCAATATCCTTAACAAAGATGTATTATTTCCTTCTGAGTTTGTTCTATAACCAATAGTATTTACATCATTCTCACGGCCTCGTTATTTCTTTGCTCTACTTGGTGTTAAATGTAAATAATAAAAGTAATTTTAGCTGTTCAAAAATGTTTAAAACAAGACAAGATTTTCTTATATAAGACACTAAAAGTTAAAAACTTAAAATTGTCTTTTTTGTAATGTTTTTTTTTTGTTCTTTTGTACTTCCTGTGAAAATAATAAATTAAAAGAAAAATAACGGTTGAAGTCATTCATAAATTTATTTGCATAATTTAGATACAGAAAGATAGAATTCTGACATCAAATACAGACTTACCCAGAATATAAATGACATTTTGGAGAAGAACTATCGATTTTAACATTTTAGATGTATTAAATACATGTGTTTTTCCTGTCCTCACTGAATTCAATTCCAAAATTTAGTAATTTCAATTTCAGCACGATCTCATGCATTACAATAACAAAGCTGGAGTTTTAGATTTTGATATCTCATCTAAATAGCATTTAACACAATATATAAAAACAAAATGTAAAAAGCAGGATTTTTTTTTCAATTAACAATTCGAGTAAACATAAAAAAAACTTCCTGTATTGTGTTATTCCGGGAAATAAATATGGAAATAATAAAGACTAACACTAAAAAAAGTATATACAATTGAAAAGGTTATTTTTTAATTCAAACCTATTTTTACTTTCACAAGTCTATTCGGGATATTTTGTATCATAAAACAATGCATAATATAGATGGATGTCAAGATTAATTTTCCATTGTTTCATTCTTATCAATAACCTGTGATCGAATTAATTTTATAAAGTCATTGTTTTCTACTAATATGACTAATTCATAATTTGAAATTGTTTAATACTTTGTCTGCTTTATGTTTTTTTTTTAGTTAATCAAAACAAAGAAAGCTCGAATGCTAGGTAAACATAGTGGCAGCTTAATTAGATAAGATATGTTTTAATGATTTGGTAAATAACAGTAATCAAGCGTAATTTAACAATAATAAAATTACTTGCAAATTTATCTCTATCCTCATCTTTATCTCATTCGTTCGTTTCATTCACGATGGCTTAAGGATGATCGCTGGTAAATTTTTGAGATTTCTGTCAAATTTTCGTAATCCTCTGGATTTTACTATTAAAATATGGATATTTGTTTTGCCCAGTAACCCCTAATTAGTTTTCATAAAAAGGTTTATTGGGTCACTAAGAGCTAATCTACATTATCAATTTCTTGTTACAAACCTAATGCTAACAAAATCGGAATATAGAGTCAACGGTTGCTATTTCTACAGTCTATGAAACAACTCATTTCATGACAATATATCGCTGCATATCGTTACAATTTTTATTTTGTCTGGGCATGTCTAAAATTAACACCATTAGTTCCTCGGCAAAAAAATAAATGTGAATTTATTCAGTAACATATAACACTGCAATACTTAGTTTAAAAACTGGAGTCATTCCTACAGCTGACTACATTCTCTTTTTGAAAATATTGCTTGAAATGACAATATTTATATAAAAAAAATCAGCACATTCATCATTTACCGAACGTTCTTCAAACGAATATCATCGCATAATCATAGATGATATTTAGGACATTGATGTCACGTCTCGAAACTTTTTCGATTACCACTGAAGTGTAGAATTGATGTCAGGAGAATAATACCAGGCTGATATTTTGTATGCTCATATCCTGATGTATGTTCGTACAAAATTTCATTACGATATTATTCTTCTTTGATAGAAAAGTAACATAATCTAACGTATAGGTAAACCTTAGTGGTGAAATACTCCCCTATTTTCTGTGTTCAATCAACCATGAGGTTGATGAGTCAGGTTCAATTTAAAGGCGAATTGTGTTTGGTCACATTGATGTATATGTGTATTAGGTTTCAAGATGATACAATACTTCAATAAACCTGAAGTTTAATTTGGTTTGAAACGAAATGACGCACGGACAATCAGACTCGAACATTACAAGCCCTTTAATTTCTTCGTTAAAAAACTAGAGGCTCCCAGGAGCCTGAATCGCTCACCTGATCTCTTATGCCAAAGTTTGAATAAATTTCACAAACTTTCAAGTATACAAAGTTGCAAAACAATCCTTTCAGTGGTTTCAGAGAAGAATTTTGGAAATCAGTTTAAATCAATAGAAAAAAACAGTTAAAAGGCAATAATTCCTATAAGGACCTTTTGATGCTGAACAAGAAAAGTTGCTTCGGATTTGCTCTATCTCTTATATTTTTCGAGTTATAAGCCAAAAACAATGGTCTGACCACCGTGTTCTATTTTAAGCAATGGCAGCCATGTTGGTTGGTCAACATGTATATAATTCACAAACTTGGTAGACTCATCCTTAAGATCAAGTGTACCAAGTTTCAAAGCAATCCCTTCAGTGGTTTCAGAGAAGAAGATTTTTGAAAATCAGTCAAAATTAATGGAAAAAACAGTTAGAGGGGAATAACTCTTAAATGACTGATCTGACAATTTTGACCCTAAATCATTTTTATAAATCTAAATGAGCTAAACAATTCTGCAATGCTAACTTTTCCTTTAACTCTAACGGTTTTCAAGATATTGTCCAAAAACTGCTAAAATGGTCAATTTTGACGATTAAAGGGCAATAACTCCTATAAGGAGTCGTTTCACAATTTTGACTCAATGGAGAGATTTGTAGAGCTTTTGATGCTGAACATGAACGGTTGCTTCGGATTTTCTCTATCTCTTATACTTTTTGAGTTAAAAGTCAAAAACAATGGTCTGACCCCCCTGTTCTATTTTTAGCAACGGCAGCCATGTTGGTTGGTCGATGTGTATGTTATTCACAAACTTGGTAGAGAACATCCTAAAGATCAAGTATACCAAGTATCAATGCAATCCCTCCAGTGGTTTCAGACAAGAAGATTTTTGAAAATCAGTGTTAATTAATGAAAAAAAAACAGTTAAAGGAGAATAACTCTTAAACGGTTGATCTGACTAATTTGACCCTGAAATCATTTTTGTAGATCTCAATGAGCTTAACAATTCTGCAATGCTAACTTTTCCTCTAACTCTAAGGGTTTTCAAGATATAGTCCAAAAACTTCAAAAATGGTCAATTTTGATGATTAAAGGGCAATAACTCCTATAAGGAGTCGTTTCACAACTTCGACTCAATGGAAAGATTTGTAGAGCTTTTGATGCTGAACAAGGTAAGTTGCTTCGGATTTTCTCTATCTCTCATACTTTTGAGTTATAAGCCAAAAACAATGGTCTGACCCCCTGTTCTATTTTTAGCAACGGCGGCCATGTTTGTTGGTCCACATGTAAAAAATCAAGTCTAGTTTTCAAATTTCATCTTCGTTTTCGTTTAATTATATAGAGACACTGAATGACCATTTGGTCTATTAAATTATGAAATAATTACAATGTTTAAGTTTAGCTACTCCGAAAGAATTGATTACCCATCCATCAATCATAACAACAACAAAAAGATTGATTTTCTGATACATCATGTTCATTGTTTTTTGTCACTGGGACCGACCATTTAACTAGAAGGGGACATTGTTTTTTTTTTAAATATTTTTGATGAAAATGTGATGAAAAATGTTCTGGCAGCAGATGTTAAGAAAAAAATCTGTAGAAGAATTTCTGCTATTTAAGTATCTGTCTTTCTAAGAATCATGCAGGGTTTATGATAATAGTGATTTGTGGTAAAAAATAACACATGGGTTTCTTTACATTTTCTGAATCAAGATATGGTGTTATTGTTGAAAATCGAGTCTGTTTTCCACAAAGGTCTTGGTCAATGGAGAAATCAGTGTTTTGAATTGTAATGAAATGCATAGCAAGAAAAGAGTTATCTCCCTTGTTTACAATATTTTTAATGCAATCTAGGTAAATTTTATCTCTTATGACCAACATCATAGAAACAAATGGCTGTTGTTTTTGTTAATAGGTGACCATTCTGTATTAGAAACCATGTTCAAAACCATGTGTTATTTTTTACCATGAATCACCCTCTGCATGATTTTTAGAAAGACTGGTACTTAAATAAAAGATTATTAAAGAGAAAATTTCAAAAATTTAATTTGGAATGAATCAAAATACGCCTATTAAATTATTGAAAACTTGATAAATGTTCACACGTACCAAATTACTTAGTTATTTTACCTAATGTGGTCTTTGTATTTTGTCATTAAGGTGAACAGTGAAAATTTCTTAGATCGATAAAGCATTTAGTTGGAGTAGATGAACAATAGCAAGACAATGAAAGATTTAAAATATTTTTTTCATGAACTGAAAAGTCTTATGATGTTTGGTCGCACTATCTGTGGGTTTCTGTTTCAATTGGATTACTATTATCAGTCTTTTTCAACATCTCAGTCCCTGCTTCACCATCGCATCTCTTGTTCTGTCCACCATGTCTACGTTTATATCTGATGAAAAAATCTGAAATATGTATAAAACATTTTTTTAGATATTATTTTATCAGATCAAGCAATCTAGATTTGATTTGACCTATCAATCAATCATTGTTTTTTTTAAATTACCTTTCCAATAGAAGAAAAGAATAAAACTTTTTCGACGTTTTTATATAAAAAAATCACAATTTCTTTAACTTCCTTGCTCATATTTTGTCAATACCATTTTTGTTTTGTTTTAAATATTATTTTATTTGGCATGGTTAAGTATTTCTTAAAAAAGGAATGTTATGTTCCACATTTCGACTTATATTTCATTCGGTGCATTGGTTAATGGGCGATAATAAAGGTAAACTAAACACTATAATCTCCCTACTGGTAAATGCTTCGAGGGGGAAAATTGGTGTTCAATTAAATGTTTTATTGATGCAACTAGACCAACTAATTTTCTCACAGTTCATTTTTCAGTTTTTAACATTCGTTCAGCGAGTTAGTTTTTGTTGATTTGTCTTAAAAACACATGTTGGTGATCGTAGTTATTTATATTCTCTAAAAACACATTGGTCAAAAGTTTGATATAAACATTATCTTTAAAAGGTAGATTCGTCGACCTGTTTATATGCAAGTGTCTCCATTTTAGCATTTTAAAAATAATATGACAAACCAAATCAGATATTTCGATATTTGTATTAAAGTTTTTTTATTAATATGGTTTTATGGTCGTTATTGTGGTTTATAGTTCGATAAATGCATATTTTAGCAGACAATGTCAATTTGAAATGATATAAAGGGTGCACTTAACCCTGTGTTAGAACATTTTTATGTCAGACGTGACAAGTAGATCATATTATGCAGATTTCTCCCCATTGACATCATTTTGGCCCTGCAACGTACTTATCCAGATCCACCTTTGATTTGTTCCTCATATGAGGAAGACTTCTTACAATCACTTCTAGACGAAAAATACCATATAGACTCGCTGAATCATATGACCCCATCATCTGTTATACATGTATTGATAACGTTCTCTCACAAAACACTCATCGATTTGGTGACATTTTCCATTTTATATATCCCAAACAATATGAGATAAAGCTAGGAGGGCTACCTCTTTAACCCAGAGCTTGTCGCGCATGTCAAGATTTCCTTGTCAAGTCTGACACACAGGGTCATGTTGTTATTTTACGGATGACACCTAGTTTTATCTGTTCAATGTGTTTAAGTAATAGAACACTAGTAGATACCCGTTGAAAATCATGGTAGCAAAGTTTTACTGTCAATGGTAACATTATTAATTGCAATTTGTGGACTTAGAAATTATGAATGGAATGTATTGTAAATCAAAATCTATTAAGGCAAAGATTTATAAAAGATTCCCTGTAAGTTAATCTATTTTGCAGCCTTACTTACAAAACCTCAGCAATTTTAGCACAAAACATAACAAAAATGCATAACCTGCGGATTATACAATGTGGTAAGTGAAAATTATTTAAGGTTATACTACGAAAGCCAAGAAGGCTCATACGAGATTCGACATTCAAATTCGAAATTAGAAATTTGAAATTTGATATACTTAAAACCAAACAATTTGCATATTACATGATCGTCTATAAAACAGAGTAGTAATTAAAAATGTTGCAGCTTATACAGATGGGTCCAGTCCTAACCTGTACAAAAGTGAACTTCAAGCAGACTTTAGGTCCGCTTTTCTGGTCAGCTATAGCTGTCCAAAGAGTGAACTTTGGTCTGGTCAAAGATGACCGTGGTCCGCTTTCCTGGTCAGGTCTTCTTTTAAAAGTGAACAAGTCAGGTCAGCCCAAACTTGACCTGTTCTCAGGTCTGGTTAGTTAGAAGCAGACCGAGAGCTGTCCAGAGCTAACCTGACTAGAAGACAAGTCAACTTTGGACAGCTTTTTATCAGTGGACAAGACTGATAATTAACTACTGTCTGTAAAGGGTAGTCTGGAGAATGAAAAAATAAAAACTTATTTATTCTCAAAAACATAAGCCTTTATTTATTTACATAATCTTATGAGTATCAAAAAGACCTAACTAAAAATATAACAACTTTTAAAAATGCTTAAATACATTTTCTAAAAATCTAGATATTTGCATTTAAATGGGAAATTCCCATAGTAAAAAAAGTACGGGAAAAAATCTCAAATTTCTATTGTGACGTCATATGACGTCAAAATGCACTCCCTGATGCAAACAAAAACAAGTTGATGACAAAATACCTCTTTGGTCAAAGTGGTATTGTAAAATTCTATGTTATAGTAATTTAACATTAATTTTATTGTTAGTACGTCATTTATATTCAGTAATCCTGACCTTTGCTGTGGACCTTTCAGTACTTAATTTTGAATTTTTGATATATCACAGATTTTCACTAATTGTAAACACTTGTTAATGATAATATAATTTTCCATAAACTTGACCTAACCACTTGTCTGATCTGTTTTAATAAGGTCCAAAGCGGACCTGGAGCTGACCTGATCAGTGGTCAGTTCTGACCCGAGTAAACCTGACAAGAGTGCTAGTATACTTAAAGCGGACCAGACCTGTCCTGTAAAAGTAAACCTGGGACCTGGTCCGCTTTGAAAGTGAACTTTTAAGCGGACCACAGTCCACTAAAAGCAGACCAGAAAGCTTTCCAGAGTGAACTTCTTTTCAGCTTTTCTGGTTCACTATGCATACAGGATATATATTTTAGGACTGCACCCATCTGTAGCAACGTGTCATAAAATTCGTGTGTTTTGTTCACCTTCGCAGTTAGTAAAATGGGTTAGTTATTAATTGTGTCTAATGACACATGTATTTAAGAACGTGAAAGATGATGATATGATTCATATGTCTCCCGAATCCACGCGATGGGAAAATGCATCGTCTCTAGTTCAACTGTAACTTGAGCAACTGACTCTTTCGGTGGTAAATTATGACGGCTCATGGCAAACAGCGAGTCTTTAGTTATCAGTCGCTGCATAGGCTTCTAGCGTTTAGTCACTACTATAAATTTGCCATGATCGATGCGTTCTTGGACGGTTCTTGCATGGACATTATATCACTGGTAAACTGGTTAATGCCACACGACTATTTTAACCCATAAGAAAGGAAAATATCCAACTACAAAACCCTGTCTGGATTTGCAACTGCAGCAATTTATTTAAACCGTATTCAAATCAAAAGTCAGGTGATTGGAAATACATGTACACATATATACTCATTGAAGAAAGAAACTGTGCATGTCTATTGGTAATCAACTGTACCCATATTTCTCTTAATTAGAAAATCGTAAAAAATACAGTTATCGAGTTGAAATTTTCACTGAATGTCGATTTGGACCAAAAGCAGCTAAGAAAACTTAATTTCAAAAATGTGCATTGTTCCAAAGTGTGATTTTGTGAATTTCAATCAAACTGCAAACAAAACATCTTTGAAGGGTCTTAAAATGAATTTTTTTGTCCAGATCTTGAGAAAAATTATTTTGCAATACTTTTGTGATAAAATGTATCAAATACTAAATAAAATTTTGAATTTGTGATTTTTCAAAGTGATGCACTGTTTCCTTTTCCGTTAGTATATATCAAATAGTTGAATTCATTATACAAGACTGACAAAGAATTATACATTATTTAACAAAATGTAACATTAAATCATGCGGGGTATATACATGTATATCTAAATTACCAATATAAAAAATATTTATCAATACTCGGAACTGTTCATACTAACAGTTCTTATAGAGTATTATTGGATTTGGTTTGAGTTTGTGATAAGGTTCTGCGTGCGCTAAAAGATATAGTGCGTGATGAATGTTCAAATATTGAACGTATTTTATTCACTTGTTACATCTACTGTTGGTCTAAATTTAAACTTTTCAAAATAGCGTTGTTCCATACCATTATAATGATAATTGAATGGTTAGTTTCAATTTTGTCAGTTCCTACATTTGTCCTAGCTGGACGACACTTTCTCCATTCGAATTTTATGAACAGTTATACACCATTAAATCCCATGCTTTGCTGTTTTCACCTTGAGATTTTTTTTCACAAAATAGTTATACTATCAATGTTTGATATAGATTTTAGGTATTATACATGAACTGGTCACTTATTTGACAAAATTTCGACAACTGCCCATCCCCCTTTTTGCCTTTTTGTGTATTCTCAAAAGCCGTGGTCATTTTTTATAATCATAACTTTTATCAATGCATAGATATGTACTAAATTCATTACCTAATCAAATCAAAGATTGTACATACATGCAGCATACGAGATTCAAGACGTAAACAAATGTGTTAGAAATAAACAGTAAATATGCATCGATCTATAAATAACTTTGTATATATATCTTCCTCAATTGATATTGATCTATAAATACATTTGGTGTGCACACATACGAGACAATTATAAAACATCTACTTTGAAGATTTCATTGATCGTTGATTGATTTGCACTTGTGTGAATGCGGCGATTTTATTTCAGTTTTCTGGATGATTATTAGAATGTAGTATGTACATTCAGAATTAAAATAGGTGGGTTTTTTCCTAAATTATTTTTCATGAAAAAAAATATTTTTGAAGCAGAGGGTAGGTAAAAATATTCTGAAGAAGGATTTTTGCCATATAGAATAATGCTATTAGAGACAGACCATTTAACTTAATTAAGGGGGGGCTTGTTTTTTTTATCAGATTTTTTTTTTCACAGAGCGCAGACAAAATACTTATTTTTCAAAGGCGTCGCAACAGAATATCTTTTTTCATTATCAGCATTATTTTTTATAGCAGAAATCCTTCTTCATAATTTTTTTTTACCCTCAGCTGCCAAAATATTTGTTTCATCAAAAATAATTTTCAGAATATTTTTTTTTGGAAGAACCAAGCCCCCCCCCCTTTCAAGTTAAATGGTCGGTCTCTTAATGAAACAATATTCAGTTGCGTCACCTTCGATAATTATATATTTTTTTCTTGCCAAAACGAAAAATCAAGCCCCCCCCCTTTTCAAGTTAAATGGTCTGTCCCTGACGGCTTAATTTGTTATTGGTCAATGCTATTTTTTTAATTCGAAAATTTTGAATTTTTTACTTGTACACTGTGAAAAATGTGTTTAGGGCCTAAACATTTTTCTAAACACTTTAAATGTAACAAATTTGTGTCATGTTTATAAAGGGTCTAAACATGTGTTTTGGCAAAACATGTTTAGATTAATGAAAATAGTATAGGAAAATTTCTAAAATTGATATTATTAAAAAGTGAAACATGTTTAAAACCTAAACATGTTTAGATTTTACATGCTTGATTTGAAAAGTGTTTAGATTTTAAACACAATTTTTACAGTGTATAATATTCAGTGCAACTGTTAAGTTTTATTTATAAATTTGTGACATTTATTTTTGAGAAAGCCTCCAAAGTAACAAAAACTCTTTAACATGCTTGAACTTCATTCAAAATCCTATTAAACTATATATCCGACCGTGTGTTGTTAAGAATTTAAAGCGACATTATATTCGGCACATAAATGAATGTTAAAAAACTAAAAAACACATATTAAAGCAAGAACTGGTACCCTGACTTAAAGGTGTTTACTTTTTTTCTTGTCTTTTTACGTCTACTGAATCGTGATTTTGTCGTGTCATTTTATATAATAAATTTTCCGATTTTCGAACGACCCACTGGTACTTCTTTGCTTCATAAACAACTCGTCTATCAAAAAATGTCATTATGTCACCTAAAACTATATTCGACCGTTTGTAGTACTAAGTCTTTACACAAAATATATTCGTAATTTGGTTAGCTATAGTTATTGCTTTTCTCTATATACATATCCGGGAGATTAACATGCATATATGTAAGGGGCGATACAATAAACATGAAATGATGATGAAGTGGAGGAAGTAGAGACAAAAGGCCAATGGGCAAGGAGAGTTTTGTATCACTAGAAAAAAGGAGTGATGGGAAGGGACTCGCAATTTTGCCTACTACAGGGGGATCCTATGGGTCCTATATACGCTCTCACGGACACCTGTTACAAGGTTTTTTAACGTGCAAGGAACGTGACAATTTTCCCAACAGGGTGCACCAAAATAGTTTGCGTCAGGTTTTCCGTTTTATAGCCTGACGACCACGGCATTCATTATGACATTGCTGCACCCATTCAACCACCTAGGGCACACATCCTAGTCGATTTGTGGATAAAGCTGCTGACCTGATGTCAGGGTTTTGAGCGATGCTCGGTGCACTTTTTCCGGTAAGCTTAGCGTTGCTGCGGGCCTATTCGCCTCCCAGGACCCGCACGGGTAAAATATTCGGTACATATAACTACTTTAAAACAAACAAACAAATGATATAATAATGTTTATAAAAAAGCAGGAACTGATAATCCGTTATAGGGAACACTGACTTCAAAATGCTCATTAATATTTAGTATTTTGTACGGTGATTAATGGTAAATGTCGGGTGCAGTGTCGGATCCAGAAGGGGGGGGGGTTCCGGGGGTCGGAACCCCCCCCCCCTTTCCTCCGAATTTTTTAAATTTTTGTGTAGATTTTCAGCAAAATTGGTCTGGACCCCCCCCCTCTTTTGGCCCACAGAACCCAGTATGTGGGACCCCCCCCTTTCGAAAATTTCTGTGTCCGCCCCTGTGGTGGCTAAAGAAATTTTCGTAACAGTTTTCTCAAAAACTACTGATCCCAGCCACTTGATATTTAGTGTACAGCATCAGGATGGAGTCTTATACCGTGGGATTTGATTTAAGATCTGTCGCTCATCTACATCCTGTTTAACGAAATCTGGCCATTTCTGTCTGGTAATTCTTTGCTTTTTAAATCAAACACAAATGAACATAAGTTTAACCGAGTATCTTTGGATATGGGTTTATACCCATATCTTTTCTTGTATATTTTTTTGACCGCCTTTTACCAAAATTAAAGAATACACAGCTAAAATTGGGAGTGTTTTGGAATTCACTTGTGTTCAATCTTATTAGGTGATTAGAGCATTGAAATTAGAATATTGAGTTTTTAATTGTGAATCCCGAATTGCAAATTTTGTTAATGCATGTGTTAACATTTTTAAAGAACTATTTTAATTGTTACATGATAATGAAAAAAGCAATATGATTGGTCATAAGTATATCGAATCTCGAATGAGCCTTTTGGGCTTTCATATTACATGTATACCCCAATAAAACAAAACACTTCGGCCATAGTATTTCTTGTCCATACTCCACCTCGTCCATGCCCAATTTTGAAGTTGTACAACAATTTGTTTGTGTTTTGATATCTCAGAGTGATTTTAGGGATACAAATAAAAATATTAACATAGAATTAAAAAGTATTGCAATACACAATTGAGTTTACAGGTAAAATAAACAGCCTTGCCGGCAACGGGAAATTTCAACAATTTAGAAATTTTCAAAGTTTCCCGCAAAACAGAGACGAAAAAATAATTCGAACGTTCTTTCGGAAAAAAATAATTGTTTGAACAGGTGATCTCAAAGTCATACTGTTAATGGTAACTTCAAAACACTTGCCTGAATAGATTTTCGACAACACGCAAGTAGGTCTCGTTAAGGTCAAAGCGTGACATAGGATTGACAATTGTTTTGGGAATCGTGATCCGAGATTTAGGAAACGGGATCGGGGTGTTTGTTAAACGGGGATTCTACTAAAATTCGTTCGGGATTGGGTAAAATGGTTATTTACTTAAGCAGGAAATGGAAAACTCGAAATTTGAGTTCTGTTTTTTTTTATATATTTTTACTTTTCACAGTGTGTCAGTCCATATATCAGTTTTATCGTGCGTTATTTCCATAAAAAATCCATTTTATTGAAAATCTTAGACATTTATCGCATTTTCTTCATTTCTCATTGCTACAATAATTAGTTTCAGAAGCCCGTGAAATGATAAGCGTGACACGGGAAGTGTCGAAAAAGCTAACCGTTCGTGATCCGGAATCAGGACCCCCCAATATGACCCCCATTCAAATGTAGTATTAGAAAAATGGGGACGAAAACAGGAAACAGCCAAATTATGAAACAGGGACATTCAAATCCAAACCGATCAATTTGTAATAGAGCCGTTGTGGAAATTGACGATTCGTATCTTATCGTGGCATGAGCATGTCTAGCTACAGGTCTGTAGCTACACATACGTGTTCTTTGATCACTATGCCAAATAAAAAATGGTCAGAGCTACAATATTGCAGCTAGAGCATATCATTTCAGGCCTTACTTCAACCCCTAATAGCAGGACGTCAGAATTTCTATCTAGTAAGTTGGGGATCCCCGTTGAGTCTTTTTCGCAACCTTTTTTTTCATAAATCCCAACAAAATCTGCGAGGCTTTTTACTATGACTTTTTGTTGAAACCCTTTTTCATAATTTTGAACAAAAATCTAATCTGCATGCAAGGCTTTTACTGGGACTCTATACTAATGGGGTCAGTCTTTACATACCTTTGGTCGTTCAACCAGTATGCTTAACCCTACCACAGGCTGATATTTAACTTATATAACTATTTGATCAGAAATCACCAAAAAAGCAGTAAAAATGTCCATACCGGCCAAGGCGTCATCAATCTCCGAAAATATATAATGCCGACTACGTCATCAAAGCAAACAATTAAAATGAAAGTGTACAAAATATGCACATGCTATTTATTTTAAACGATATAATAAATCTACTGGCAGATCACACGTGAGTCAAACACAGGACAGCCAGTAAGCTGGCAATACGCTCCCTACTGTTCAAGTAACAGCGGGGTACCAGCCCAAAAAACTGGAAACTTGTTGACACATGTAATTTCCGGAACAATGACAATAATAGCGTTTTCAGACTAATTAATTATATTGATTAGAAAATAGCAGATATAATGGCACATGCGCTAATCAAATTGTGCAAATGACACGGCCATCCCCTATTTTTCATATATGAAGCTTGGTCGTAGCATTTGTTGTTTAGCTTGCAACCCAGCCAACAAAAAATGCTCCGTTATTTTAGTTGTATAGATGTCTGAAGCTAAACTTTTTTTATGTAAAAAAATAATGCGTTGAAGCTTACGTATAAGCAAATGTATGGCATGATACATGTTTATCTATCTTAAATAACTTACAAACTACAACTATAAAGCCACAAAACATCACTGCTGATCCTGGTAATATGATTTGCAAAATAAAATCCTCCTCGGGTTTCATCTCACCAACTTCTGTAAAAGCACAGCAAAAAGTATTTTTAATGTAGTTGCTCATTTTGAGATAGCCAAGTTATTTAAGAATATAGATAAAGATGTATTTCGCAAAAAAAAGTATTCCTTATTTGAAACCAGTCAGAACCACAAAACAATCAATAAAAGCACAAAACTGACAACAGTCCAATCACCTAAAGTACTGTATTTGCTACTTAAGTATTCAAATTAAACTCAATTTCATAGCTGCTATTCATTTAGTATAAACACCGATTGTGGAAGGTTTTCTATATATCACTTGTTGAATGTATTTTTATGAACATGTTGTTGTCTTTTTATCTTTAAATATTGCAAGATGTGTCTATAAGAGTTAATTGCAGATTAAATCTACAAGGTTCCAAATACAGACATTAACAGAAGATTACTTCACTTTATCCCTTTGTAAAGCTGTTACATGTGCAAACAAAATTGTGGTTCTTATTTTTTCAACACATACCATTTTTACACTTTTTTTTCTTCTGGCAGTTTTTATTAAAGTTATGGCATAAGTACATGTATCTATAGGTATATTCTGACCGAACAAATTCATCTTATATTTTGATATCAAACTATACCATTGTTTTGAACATCTATTTGAATATCCTTTGATAATTGATACGTTCCAATGCTACATGTTATGTTAAGGAATGGCGTTGTGGAATTGAGTCTGGAAGATACGTTCCATGCTTTTGTGACCAATCCATTTTCTATGTCTATTTTCCGGCTTTTTATCTGTTGACAAAAATGCTATAATCTTAATATATTATTTAATAAATGTCTGCGTCCAACGGAATAAACATCACTAAACATCTTAGATTACTTAAATTTATTGGACATTCATTCATACATCACATACAAACACAAAAGAATTTTTAAAAATCAAATGAAGTTTTTCATGCAATACCAGTAAATAGCCAGAAAAGGGAACTAAACCATTGGCTAATTGTTTTATAGTGTGTTGTTGTTATTGACACAAATAATCAAGCGCTTACGTTTACAAGACAATGTTCTTTCATGAAAAGACTTATAAAACACCATTTGTTTAACTTTTAAGGCCTTTATCCCTAAAGAGTTATCTGACAACATCGTACAAATGAGAACTTTTGTAGAGCGTCTTTACTTGAACGTTTTATCAATCAAGAGCTTTAATATGTTTTAGGCATTGCCTAGCTGCGAACACAGCATACGTATTCAATTTTCTTTATTTGAAAGGAAAGAAAAAGAGGAAGAAATGTTTGTTAAAACTTTAAAGTCATAAAACCTTTTTTCAAATACTCCAAATTTTATTTTAGCAAACGACGCTGTAAATTTTGTTGTTGATTTTGAAAAGGCGCCCATTAGCGCGTGACGTTTTGCTCAAAATTTTGAATAATGACGTTGACAATATTAATCCTTTGATATATATGCCATGTATAAAAATTAATGAAAAGCGAAAATAAATAACGTTGGAAGTAAATATTTGCCCCACTTATTTTTTCAAACTTTCTTCCATATTTTAAAACCCAATAATATTTTTAAAAGACTGTATACTAACTCTCTCTTTCAAACCTCACGTTCCGTTATATTGATGATGTCCTTTCACTAAAAAATTCTCGATTTGGTTACTTTCTTCATCTCATATATCCCCAGGAGCTTGAGATAAAGGACACAACATATTCTAGGAAGTCTGCTTCATATTTAGATCTTAATCTCGAAATTTACTCTTTAGGAAGACTTTCAACAAAGCTCTATGACAAACGTGTGCAGAAACAATGGTACGTGTAAATATCCACGCTTGTTCGGCGGATTGACTATTCACAAATCATCAAATGAGTATGGATTATGATTTACTGCATTAGCTATATGTTTTTCAATATCAAGACATTAATTTTTCGAGTCTTAATATCCTGCGTTTAATTTTTAACAGTAATTTTTAGTCCAGTCGATTTGTGAGAATATGCTCAAAATATGGTAAAGGCATGAAATTCGGCATGATGGTAGCTCAACATAGCTGCCAGATGGAAAATAAAATTCAGAAATAAATCAAAAACAAAATTATTTAAAATTGTACTTTGAAGAAAAAAACCCCATATTGTGTATAAAAGCAGTGCAAAATATTTTTTAACAATATGATAGAAGATGGTTTTCCTTAAAATTGAAAATGCTGCCATTCTTCAGATTGCCACCTCAGAAAAAGCATACAGGATTACAATATCAAATAATTATAATACCATGTTAGTTATGGTCCAAATAGGCATACACAGCAATGGAAATGTGCTAAAACAAAACTTAACAAAGGTCAGAAGAATCTATGCTAACAATCCCGATTGAAAGTAGAAATCAGGCGGGGGTGTACTGGAATATACTACATATCTAATTGTATCTAGTTTATTGTAGTTAAATTGTTAAAATAATAGAATTGTTATATATAGCACGAAAGAACTTATTGTATATTCAAAATGAACAATCAACTCGATGGCTGACCAAGTCGTCCTTTTGAACTATTTTCTAAGCAATGTTTTTTGTGTCACTCTGTCTGCCTAATATTTACAATGTATCAATTTGTCTAACCTGCAATAGAGTTGCCACATTTGTTAACCTCATTAGTTATGACTTGACCTGAGCAATTTTCACTCCCAAACGGAGGATAGGCCACATACAATTCTTCTCCATCTTCCTCTGTCCTTTGAAAGTTGTTGGATGCAGTTCCATGTACACTGTATGATCATTCTCTTTCTATTTTAATCTCGCCACCATGTCAGGCTTCCAATTTTTCTTTTACCTTGTATCCATTGTAGGGCATGATTTTTCCTTTGCGTAATGTGTAACTTAACCATTTCCACTTTCAGTTCTTTATTTCGAGAACAATGGGTGTTTGGTTTGTTTTCTGCCAAAGGTCTTTGATGGTAATTATGTTAGGCCATCATATCTGCAAGATGAATTGCTGACACTTTGTTATGGATACCTGATGATTCTTCATGTAGGACATTGTGGGCATCCATGATGTTTCTGATCCATACAGCAATACTTTTGAATTGTTTAATAAGTTTGGTCTTTATTTCTATTTGTCCTTTTACATAATCATCTGATCCGCCAAGGTTGTTAATCACACTTTCTAGACATGTAAAAAAGGTTGCGTTTTCAAATAGAGTGTCATTTATTTCACTGATATTGATGTCTTTTGTATTGATTCTTATTATTATTGTCTTGTCCTTAATTCAAAGTTTCCATGGTTTGCAGCATTTTCAACTCTCTGAAATTTCATCATGAAGGAAAGCCAGGTCGTCAGCAAAATCTAGGTCATCTAGTTGGTTTTTGAGATCCCATTGTATTCCATTCGTCTTTACATATTCTTTATTAATGTAACAATTTTGTTTAGTTAGAATTCCATACAGATCTCAAAGAGTATCATGTAATTTCTCTACCAAGGCTACTAAAAGCTTCATCGAATTCTATAAGATTGACATATAGGGTACTGTTCTATTCAATTGACTGCTTGATTATCGTGTGTAAATTGGCAATTTGGTAAAAGCAAGATTTTTCTTTTCTAAAACCTGCTGCTTAAATACGACCTTAAATTATTCTGTTAAGGATTTAGTAGCAGGCTGAATATATGTTCTTGTTTCAGGTGCTGTTCGGTTAAGTAATTAAGTAAAACGTTCTGCCCATCTCTGCAACTGTTCTTCTATCTAGGTTAAGGTGTTTCCATTTCTGCCTTTTATTGCTTTTTTTTTATTAGTCTGATTTGTCTGATTTTCCTTGTAGCTGTTGTGTTTTTTCGTATAACATCTCAATGTTGCACAAAAGCAAATCTTACTGTAACACTGCTATTAACCTCTTGACGTTTATCTTTGTAGCCCGACGCATACTTTGTTTTTATTAATTCGTTGCACTCAAACCTTGTCTGTGTATTCTTTGCTTTTAATTCATTCTTTACGTTGTTATTTCCCCTGTTTTCAGACAATTACAAAAAAAACCTCACAAAACTTTTCCATTTGTTATATGCTTTATATTTAAAGATTTTATATAATAGATTATATTGGTATGTTTACTATAAAAATGTATGCAAAGAATGTTTTATTGTCAAAAATTGTAACTTGATAGAAAAATGACGATATTGAAGTTTTGAAATATGTAAAATAAGGCTCAATGATAAAGTTGCGTTGCGAATGATTGAAACTTATCCTGCCACTGGACTTATGTTTAATCTACGGATGGGATAAAAACAATAAACGATATTAAAGGCATATTGTCTACGAAAAAATTTTTTTTGTTAAACCAAATAATTGTCGTCGTACTATTCGTGTTGTTTATTTAGAAAGATACAAATGTTCAAAATACCACTAGGGTACCTTATTACTTCAAAAATTAAAAAAATATATAATATTTGTAAAGCTTTACAAAAATTCATATTCATGAGATGTAGATGAGCTGTAAGCATGCGCACTATACTTTCTTTGATTGAAAACTTCCATAGTTCTTGCACGTGGTGCATAATCTGTTTTTCGAAGTTTTAGCTCGGAAGAAAATTAAAACGGCAACCGAATTTTAGAGCTACTTAATGAATAAAACTGACAATTATTAGCTGTATTAAGTTTTAAATGTGATTTAAAAGGTAAACACGAAAAATATTGGTATTTTTTCAACATATCAATGTATTCGGGGACAAAACCCAAGATTCTGATTAGTGTCCGCGTTAAAACTACTCATTCTAAATCTGTGTCAATGTGACGTAATGCAAGTAAATAAAGTATCAATCAATATTGTCGAGCTATTTTGATCAAAATAAACTACTTTTGAAGCAAAATTTGTGGCAAATTTGTTTTTTCAATATTCATTTTATTGCATTTCGGTCTAATAGACACCAAAAATTGAGGGGTTAAAAAAATGAGTTTGCCGTAGACAATATGCCTTTAAATAAACTAAAAACTTTTATAGAGTTAAATAATACCATGGAACTGGCACAACATGTAAGGTCACGCAAATGCAATGCTTTTATTGTGTGGTCTTCATGTATTTTTTAAAGCAAAGCAACGATTGATTTTCCCGCGAATTCGCGGGTTTTTCCTAGTTTAACTATAATTAACTAGACATGATAAGACAAGATAAGTATATTCCTGTACACTCCCCGCCTGGTATCTTCATACAGAATCTTGATTTATTACTCTTGTTATTAAGTTTTGATTTAGCACATATCTATGCTGTTCATTCAAATTTGGGCCAGTAATAAACTTAAATAAAAATGTTTTGACACTAGATATATATGCTATTTCTTAGGCGATCATCTTTTAAAAAGACAGCCATTGGTTAAATTTAAAGAAGAAGAAAGAAGCAGAGGTACCAATGGGGTCTCCAAATGTCAATCTGAAATCTGTTATTATATTGTTTAGAATATTTTGTACTGCTATTATACACAATTTGGTGTTTGGTGTTTTTATTATTAAAGTACATTTTAATGAATTTTCATTTGCTTTATTACTCAATTTTATATTCCGTGTGCTGGCTATCTTGAGAATCGCTGAGTCCATAGCTTATATTGTTAAGCATGCTATTTACTACCACCATGCCAATGTTCATGCTTTTACCATATTTTAGCAATTTTGCCAAAAAAACTGAACAAATCGACTATTAAAACATTTTGTTACTGAATAAATTGATTCCCAAATTTGGTGGTTATATATTAGTTTGCCTATCTATTTAAGTTATTTTCAAATATACTATACTGTTCAGAAAAAAGCAAAACTCTAACTACATGACCTATGCAGAAAAAAACATTTCACATAATATTGTTTTTAATCTAAAATGTTTCACATTTTATGTACATGTATTTTGTAACAAAAAGAGCTTATCTTTATGAACCTATAAAACTTACGGTGAGATGCGCCTTTAAATTAAAAATATGTTAAAATACCTAGACCCCTTTAACGTCTTTCGTGAAATCATAAGTCATATACGTATGTATACATTATTACATGTGTAGAAGTTCGAACTTCCTTCCCCATCGTCCTAGTTTGATATTGGTACGTATATTATTTTTTACTAAAAAATGTTTTATCAAATAACTGCATCTGTACATCAACTAAACAAAAGATACTTGAAATAATTTTTGAACATTTAATCCACACAAGGGCTACATTATGTATCGAACGCGTTCAGTAAAGATTAAAATTTTGCAATATAAGGCAATGTAAGGCAAAACTGTTTAATGTTAGTGCAGACGACATTAAAAGGACGATGTTTTACACTCAGTGTGAACTCGACATATGTCTCCAAAACTTTGTTCTAGTCGTCTAAATGAAAGGGCCATTACATCATATGGGGTCATCTGAAAACAATAGCCAAATAAAGACGATGGTAGGGATTTGATTTAAGTGCCCGTGTTATAAGATATGCTCTATCTGTATTGTTCTTGACATCTATGTTTATATGTGCAATCAAAAATCCATGATATTTTGTACAAGAAATATTTAGGCATAACAAGTTTTGCTGTATATAAAGATTTTTTTTAAAGATTTAACTGACGAACGACGGACAGACGGAAGAAGGACACCAAGTGATGGCAAAAGCTCAAGACGTGTTAATAATTATTTTTAATGTAGGTATGTCTATATCTTTATAGTACAAAATCTAATTTAACCTTTTTATAACGAACAAAAACCTCCTTACCTTCAAATGTGTGCCATATGTAAAATTGCATACTGGCTCGGGATAAACACTTTCAAGTTTAACAAAAACTGAAAACTGTTCTCCGTCTATTATTACTACCACTTCAAAATCACTTTCTCCTGGACGACCTTAAAAGAATTCACAACAAATAATACAAATAATACATGTCATGTTCTTCTCTATTTATTGGTGCCAACAAACGAAATGTGTACATTGTCAATAGAAACGACTTGGAAGTAATAAAATAATTTACGTAGGTGGCATTTTATAGAGTAAAGCATACATTCAATTTAGGCCCAGAACTAATATCAATGACAAGATGAAAAATGACAAAATATCGAGTTTTGAATGTCTGTACCAAGACAAAATTCAAAAGCAGAGTTAACAATTATCATCAAGATAAATTTGATAAATTAGAATAAAAAAGACAGATCGACTATATTTATTACCATAGATGCACCTATTTTCATACTTACAGGTAAAGGCGATCTGTCAATATTAAATGAGGATTCCAATTACATCATTTATCATTCCTTCAGTTTGATTCACGTTTGATTTATATGGTTTGAGCGGAAAATATGAAATTATTTATTGAAGACGACATGCAACAGATGACATAAGCTCACATGACGAAAGGCCAATTGAGGTAGTAAAACAACGGTTAAAAAAGTTTATGCTCCATCTTTTTTCCTTGTATCTTAAAAAAGACCCCCGAAATCAATAAGTAAAGTAGAGCAATTTAGAATTGTGTGTACACTATGCTATGATAAACTTTGTTATCTCTGCGACCCCAACGACATTGGTGATGGATTTAAATATATATTAAAATGTAACATTTGCTGGTGATTGAAAAAAAATCCTAGATATTGTAGCGGAAACATTAATAAATTAAAGATTAAACAGTTATTACATTACAACAATTTACTTTAATATGGTTGTAAAGGCTCTGTTCTTGAAGGTCTCCCCTGCTGGTTAATTTTGCTTTGAAATGTTTGTAAATGTTTATATTTGTATACACCTCGCCCATTTTAAAGCAATTATTTTATTTTATTTGTATTATCTCTACAACTTAGGAATAAAGTAATCCATTCATTCTAAAGTTGACACAAACAGAATAAAAAGTTATATAAAAGCTTCGCGGAGCGCAGCATGATACGACCGCAACATGTTGATCCCTGTACGTGTTAGGCCCAATATGGATAGTCAATTGCTCTGGACAAATGCAGCCCATGGTGGACTGACAAAGGTTTTTGACACATGCAGCTTTTGGTGGACTTTCTACTTCTATTTTAAAGGGAATTATTTTTTTTTCCAAAGGATATCAAAATTAGACCACAAATAAATAAGTTTTAATTTTGGCCCCTAATTACATAATGGGGGAAAAAGAGGGGGTGCAAAAATTAATTCTCAATTTTGTATCCACTATTTGACAAGAACAAACATGCAAAAAAAAATCTCAATATCGGATCACAAGTAAAAAAGTGTCAATTTTGGTCCCTTTTGGCCCCTAGTTACATAAGAAGGGGAAAAAAGGGGGTCGCAAAAATTGATTCTGAATTTTGTACATGTGTCACTATTTGAAAAGAACAAACATGCAAAAAAACAATTTCAAAATAAGACCACCACTAAAAAAATTTTGTTTTTTGGCCCCTTTTGGGAAAAGGGGACCCACAAAAGCTCATCAGGTTCATTCTTTTATGGTAAGAAACATTCTTTACAAATTTCACTGCAATAAACCAACTAGGAACAAAGTTATTGGGGAAACAATAAAATATTTGAATTTTTTGCCCCTATTTGGCCCCTAATATCGAAACAAAAAAAGGGAGACCCCCAAAATCAATCCCATTCACCCTTTTATGATAAGGAACATAATTGCCAAAGTACAAAGCAATCGGATAACTAGAACTAAAGTTATCGTGGCATAAAAGTAGCATATTTGGCCCCTTTTTGGCCCCTAATTTTGAAAAGCAAAGCTGGTGGGACCCCCAAAAATCAATCCCATTCATCCTTTAATGGTAAGGAATATCATTGTTAAATTTCATTGCATTCGGATTTAATTTACTATAACTAAAGTTATCGTGTATACACAAAAGTTAACAGACAACGACAACGACGACAGCATCATACCATAATACGTCCGCAAATTGTTTGCGGTCGTATAAAAATCAAGTATTAGAATGATTTTAAACTATTAGCTTAAACATGCATTTATTCTTGCTACAGTCCTTATGTCAGCCATCTTAAATATTTCTGGAAAAAAGTATTTTGTAAAAAGATGTCTTCCTGAAAATAATTTGAATTTCAATACCAAAACGAATTTAAAACGGTATATATTTGCTATACTATATATGCATATTACAAGGAGTAACCTCTCATTGGCAACATTTGAAAAGAAAAATGAATGGTAAACAATCAAACGAAAAATTTCAAAACCTGAGAAGTTCGAACAGCACCGAAGATATCGACCTCTGCAGTACAAGGAAAGAAACCTGGTGTTTAAGATATTTTGAATTTTACAATAAGAAGTAAATTAAACGACAAAAAAGTATTAAAACTTATTGGTAGATTCCTGTCAGACAAGTCTGACGACCAGGCTTGTGATTACTCTCGGAGATATCTGGTCTACTAGCAGCGGTTATCGACCAAGTTGTTCAAAACAACGGGTACAAAACGGTAAAATTTGGATATATTGTATATTTATATTTCAAGGAGTAACCTCTCATCAGCAGCATTTTATGGAAAACATTGGAAGGTCAACAACCAAAAGTATTGAACAAAAAGTACTCAAAACCAAAGTTGTTTTAACAGTAAAGACAAATCCAACATCGACGATATCGACCATTTGCAGTACAAGGAAAGAAACCTGGTGTTCTAAACAATCTTGAATTTAACAATCAATAGTAATTCAAACGAAAAACAAGAGGCTCCCAGGAGCCTGAATCGCCCACCTGACTTATGTGCCTGAAGTAAAGGCTATTAAGCAAAATCTATTTGACATTGAAAGGGTCATTAGTTTAATAAGGGGTCAGCTGACAATATGGTTAAACCTAATGTAGTAATAATTTTGCAGAGTTATATTTTAGCAATTTAAACTTGTTTTACTATTTTCTTCTTTCAAAATACTAAGAGATATAAACCATAAAATGAGAAGTTTAACAATATTGACCTTACTACATTTTTGCAGATCATGACGTGCTTAACAATATGCAATTTACATTTCTTAAATATCTCATAAAGATTTTAGGATATTGAGCTTAATACATTTTTGTAAGAGCAAAATTCATAAATATCAAGATGAAAGGGCAATTACTCTCTCATTACTTGTTGGATCTTTTAGCGTTTATTAGGTGGCACAAATGCTTTTAAAGATATTTGATATTGGTTCTAAACAAAATTTTGGATTCTGCAAGATTTTTTAAGGCAAACATTTTAGTTTCTACGTATGTATATTTTTAAAAACATTTTAAATGTTTGTTTTGTAAATAAAGTAAAATAAAGAGACACAAGCATATTCATAAACTCTAATCTTGTCGACCTCGTGTATTTACAATATCACTATAAACATTAACTACTTACTTTCAGTCATATCTTCTGTTAAGTTGATTGCTCTACATTCAAACTGCAAACAACACTTATATCTGTCCAAGTCAGTGGGACTCATATTCTTTATGACAAAATAAGATCTTGTTCCGTTTTCTAGTGTTGAGGTCTCGTATTTTAAATTGTTGGCAGTAGAGTGATGTCCCCAAGCTAAAAGAAATTGCTTTGAATCCCTAGTCCATGTCCATGGAAGGTTGCTTATATTCTGCATTCCGTGATACTGACAAGAAAGTCGAACTTTTTCGTCATAAACTAATGGTATAGAAGTAGTTGGACTATCTGCCAGAAACAAATGAAAATATAGAGTAACTCGTCATAAAAGGTAACTCTGGAGATAATGTATTCAAATAGCTCGCGTGTTACCCGTTGCATATCACATTCCTACATCGCAGGGTGGTCAATTTTGTACACAATGACTTTTTGTACATTTATTAACTATGATCATGTGTATCTGTTGTGTACAAGTTACAATATTGTACATGTTGCAACATGTACAAAAAGATTTTGGCAAGCTGACAATCTCTTGATATACCTTCTGCTGTGTTTCACTCATTTTTTGCAACATTGTAGTGTTTTACCTTAAAACATCTTCTCAGTTTAAGCTGAGTGGTCATTGAGCTATCTTTTTAATTTCTATCATTTTTATTTCAATTTAATCCAAGTTCCTGGGTAAATTTTAAAATAAAAATACAAACACAATTAATTTAAAACTGACACTTTTTATTTACAAAACAAGGAAACATAAATGTCTTCACTGACCAATTGTACAAGTTAGAACACATTTCTTTAAAAAGTTTGTACATGTTGCAACATGTACAGCAATTAGTGTACATGTTGCAACTTGTATGATTGCATCATACATGTTGCAACATGTACCATTTTTTTGTACATGTTGCAACATGTACAATATTGTAACTTGTACACAACATATCGACTATTACAAAACATTCAGGTATGTATTTAATTGCGACATATGCTAAATTCGACCAATCATTTTTCAAAATGAGCTTAATTGGTAAGAAATAAAAAGACATGGGATCATAATACACATGCTATTGAAATCCATTAGAACACCATTGATTGCAATTTTGGGATATTTATAATTATAGGAGTGTCTATATGACCATTATATATCAGGGTAACAATTTCTTATTAGCAGCTCCTCATAAACTATCTTATGGATTTTATATTTTTATTTTCACACTATCTATGTTAGAAACTTAACATGTGCATCCTTATTGTTAATTAAATTGATCTGATGAATTTTAGGGGCTTTGTACGAAAACATAATTTAACAAACTTGAACATGATTCCCTCTCTAATTTTCAGCTCCTGTAAATACCTAATTAGATTTTCAGGAAACCGTCAAACAATCTTTGGGATAACGCAGATGTGTACCTTCTTCTATGCATGAGTATTTAATAAATGTTCTGAGGACTTGAGTACTAGTTTAAGCTAGCTTGACTGAGTACAATTATTTTCTGAGCAACATAATGTATCGATATTTCTATTCCAAAACTACAATGTATTCTGATTTCTCTACAAAACATTGCATCTAGATAACACCTACCTGGGATAGGTACTCCAACTACTGTCCGAATTGCAGTACAGATAGCAATAATAATAGTAAATACTTTTTGCCTAAAAATCAACATTAATTATATTATTTTCTCCGAGAAACATTGTAAATGGTGCGTAAGATGTTTTATTCGTGATTATCAAAACAATAATCTTACAACAAATGGTCCTATTTAATATACTATTCTTTTTTGTTCTAGATGGTATCAATTTTGTTTGAAAAAAATGCAAATTGTTTATTTAATTGTAATTTAGTTCGACTGAACTCCTCGTCATCACTCTATAAGAAGACATGCGCAATGCAGTCATTATTCATAATTTTGTTTATTTTATTCATTTAATTAACAGTTTATTTTTGGTACATACAAAGACAAGTGTGTTCTGTATTTCTGTGAATCGTTAAATTCTGTTCTGCTTTCTAAAACTAGAATAAAGGTTTACATTTGTTTAGTTTATCATCATAATTTAAGCAATCAAACTTCAAATTCTATAAGAAATTACTGTTAAGAAGCTGTCCCAGCAAAACCCAGGCAATAGCTGGCACATGAAAAATTTTGTTTTTTTTTTGTTTTTTTTTAATTTTCATTGATTTCACATCAGGTTAACATCCATTCCCCAAAACAAATGCAGATTTTTGTTAAATAGAAGTGATTACTTCGATATAATTCATATAGAATGCAGAAAAAGGGAGATAACTCTTGCATATTTGCAAAAAATTGTTGCTTTGTTCATGATCTTTCCGGCTTTCAAACGAATCCTGGTGATTTTTGCTTTACATATGAGTCCAACAATACATTAAAATAATAAATTTGCTGGGATAAAATTCTTCATGTGCCAGATTCTGTAGGCTTTTACCTGATTTCTACATGGACAGACTCTTCAATAATGAGTGATAAAGCTAACCCCATCCCAGTATATGTTCCTTGTCACAAAGTTTGAAAACAAAAATTACATGCAAGGTATGGCCACACGGATAAACAGCTTTACGACATATTTGGTAAACTTTAGGTTATTGTTTACCTTGCTATTGAACTCACGCTCAAATGTGTAAGGTCATAATTATTTTTCTACTCCTTTTAATGATGTGACTTAAGTTTTTGTTTTGTTTTAACAACTGTTTAAGGTGTGTCCTTTTTATCAAAGCACAAACATAAACCTACCCCTTAATATGAAAGTTATACGGATAAGCTATGAAGCCCCTAGTTTGTACGTACTCATTTTAACGGCAATTATATAATATACAATTCAGACAAAATATCTTAAAATATGTATTAATGTTTCTAATTTGTTTAAAAATGTCATATTTATGTCAGCATTGAATGTGATTTTATTTTACCTTTATTCGCATTGAAAGACTGAAGATTTCTTTCTGTAGATCCCTTCCCATGGGAATTAGAATGATTGATTCCATTAGCATATCCCTTCTCATCTACATACTTTTGTATTCCTTCTTCACCTTCTTCATGGTCAAAAGATTCCTTTTTATTAGCAGACTCTTGGATTTCCCCTGAAGATTCTTTCTTTTTAGCAGACTTTTGGATCCCCCCTGAAGATTCTTTCTTATAAGCAGGCTCTTTGAATCCCCCCGAAGATTCTTTCTTATTAGCAGAGTCTTGGAGAACATCTAATGATCCGTTATCTGCAACAGACTCTTGGATTCCAGTTGTACATTTCTTGTTTTCATTATTAGAGTCTTGGATTTGTGGCAATGATCTCTTTGTTTCATCAGACTGGATTATCCCTAAAGATCCACTACCATTAACAGATGCTTCCATTGCTACCACAGTTTTGTTAATATCCTTTTTAGTAGAATCCATAGGTGTAGCCTTACAAAAAAACTTGTCGAGTGTCGTCTCCAAATCAAATTCTTGTAAAGTCGATTCCAAGGATTTTGTAATACTACATATGCGTGAATTCTGAGTAACAACTTGAAGATCCTCGCCATTATTTACAGCATGGTGTGGTGGTTCGGTTTCCGAAGAACCCTTCCCGTCAACCGACTCTTGTAATTTTTCTGGGCATCTTTTATCATCAATAGACTCCTGGATTCCTCCCGCAGATCTGTTTTCATCCATATACTCCTGGATTTCTCCTGAAGATGTCTTATCATCAACAAACTCATGGATTCCCTCCGAAGATCTCTTATCATCAACAGACTCCAGGATTCCTTTCAAAAAATTATTATCATCAACAGACTCCTGGATTCTTTCCGAAAATCTCTTATCATCAACAAACTCAAGAATTCCTTCCAAAGATCTATTATCGTCAAGAAACTCTTGGATCTCTTGCAAAGACTGATTTTCATTACCAAACTCCTGAATTCCTTCCAAAGATTTATTATCATCAACAGACTGCGCCTTTGCTGACAATTTTATGTTCAAATCCTTTTCAAAAGACTCTGTTTGTTTAGTCGCAACTAAGTTCTTTTTATTAATTGTCTCCATATCAAATATGTGTAAAGGCGGTAACATAGATTGTATATCAATATATTCGTGCAAATTATGAGTTATGACAAGTTCCTCTCCATTACTAGCAGCATGGTTAGTTGTTTCAGATTCTGGTATTACTGATGACGAGAAATCATACAATCCATCTTGATTATCATGGTTTGCAAAAAAGCCTTTAAAATATGTCTCTTGGATTCCTACAAATAATATTTTCTTTTGAATTTTTAAGGAAGACTCATCCTCTCCAACTGATTGAGGCTCTTTTGTAACTATAGAAGATTCCTCTTTTTCATCAGGCTCCAGGCTGTGTGCAGATGATATCTCCATTTTAGCATACTTCTGAGTTGTCAGCACATATTTATTATCATCCTCAGTATCTGCTGTTACTGCCAAAGACTTATTGATATCATCAGTTTCCTGTATTCCAATCGAAAATTCATTCTCATTATTAGACTCGCCTGTTTCTATTGAATATACATCTTTATTTAATGCCCCTAGGGTTTGTATCAGCGATTCCTTCTGTTCAACAAATTTTTGTGAAAATACCAATATGTTACAACTTTGGTTTGAATTATGTTTTTCCGTATGCTGGATATGTTTCGTCTCATCACCAGATACCTGTATAAATGGTACTAACGGTTTTGTGTCATCATTGTTTTGAGATGATTTAGAAGTTTTCCGGGTTCCAGCTAAAGTTCCCTCTCCAATAACAGCCTCGTTTAATCCTTTATCAGGTACAGGTTCGACATTATTGGTGCATATTACCGGAAATATGTTTGCCAGACTATCATGAGATCCATCTGTAGGTGAAGGCCTACAAAAAAGATCAAGTTCTATACTTTATCTGATTATCCATTTTTTTTAAAAATTGATATTGTGATGCAACGTTTCATCTAGGGTAATTCGTTTTAACAGAGCTTATCTGATCCTGATAAATAGGATGGTCATGCTTTTAAGACATTAGATACATACCCTTTACCGTACATGCTATACGGTTGGTTTTTAAAGAGAATCAATGTTGATCATTTAATCTATTGTTTCTTTAAAGGTATTGGACCTATGTAATTTTTTTTGACAAGAAACATTTGGATAATAGATAAGACATGCTATCATAATGTTATTAGAAAAAAAACATAACAAAATCAATAGGTTAATAAGGTTATCTTGTTTGGACCAAAACGCAATCATCAATGATATCCAAAACAAAATATACATGAAGTCTCTTTACTACTGTTGGTGATGCTTTTTTCCAATAAACATTAAAATCTTTATTTTATTTTCAACGCAAAGCAGTTCTTGTACAAACTTGGCATACGTCTTCCTTTGTTTATTTTCACGCCTATGGTATTTAGGAAAAAAAGTTAACTGGATAACAACGTAAAATCCAAAAAATCTCTAAGAATAATTTCTGAAACAAAAGTTTGCTTTTCTGTTCTATCTTTAAAAAAATAACTCCAAAATCTTTGAAAAATTAAAAAGAAACTGTACAAAAAGTATAAAGAGGCGCACATTGAGACAACATTTTTGAATAATTCTCAAAATCAGCATTACCTTGTTATAATCTTCAATTCATCACCGACTGCTAACACCATGTTGTTAGATGAATCTTAATATGAAAAATATATAAATACAAATTATATATATTTTACGTGAAATTCTAAAAAAACAATTACATTCCCTTCACCTGTGGTCCTAAACAAAGATCATCAATCATTGTCAGTCCTTTCAATGTCTGGCCATGCTTGTCACAAAACAAATAACGAACAACAAATTAAATTCGTATACTAGTAGATTTGCAACTGGTTTGAAAATAATGACTTACAACGATCCGTGGATTTCTATGAATTTTATTTGAGATTCTAAACATATGATATGGGTGCGGGTACTAGGCTCCCAGTTAGTCACTCCGTCCCCTACCGAAAGTTTAACTTAGTGACTCCCAAGGGGGTCTCTACCTACACGAATGGATACAGACGTACAACGACACCCCCATTTGTATATACTTGTATATGAAACCTATGTTTATCCACATATGTAAGGAATCAAGACCCAGTCGTATATGTCAAAGGCTTAAGTGTTTATTCTGATGAAGTAACAACCATGATGATGGAACCACATTGAATAAATAACTTACCTGAATAGGTGTAGACATGTTACCTAACGAATGAATTTACCATCCATGCAAATTTAACCCCCACAAGAAACAAGTACCCAAGCATATTTAATCTCGATGAGAATTGCACCAAATTAATATCATTCATTGCCAAAATGGCTAATAATGATCAGCAGTACATTTGTCTAAACTATTATATAGAAAGATACCACAATGGATTACCAACCATCTACATGTTACAAGTAACAGGTTCGGCACTGTCTGATTAATACGCACACTAAACTTATATGTGTATGATAATATTTATACCATACATTCGTGTATTATCTTCAGGTAAACGATTTAAATTTGTAAAATGGTTACGCAGTGTGTATACAAAGGTATTTTTACATGTAACCCCATGAAACCATCAATAAGTTTTTAGATGTCTCCAGGCTATTGAACTGAACATAATTTTTGCATATATCATTATTTCGTAAAAAATTGAAAAACTAACTGTACTTGACTAAAAATCTGTTGATTATCACATTAGGATCAGTTATACACAAAAATGACATTTTAATCATTTTTTGAATTTTCCTCACTAAATCAAGGGGGGATAAATAATTTAGAATAAATAGGCAAATTTTCAATTTTCACGAATAATTTGAAAAATGAACGTTGACCCTATTTTTTCAGCTAACTTCGAAGAGCTGTGGAAAAGGAACTTTTCTTCAAATTTTGTGCTCATTTCATAGTAGGAATTCTTCTTTCAGTGCCTATAGATTTTCTCCTTTCATATTCTTTATGAAAGTATAGAACGTTACTACATGTATTTGTATAAAGCCGATAGCGTTCTGTGACAAGTGACCCCCTCTTTTTAATTTCATATTTTATTTATACATTCAGGTATATCAATGTGCAAAAAAAAGAAAAAAAGTCTATTAGAGAATTGTCATACCCCCGAGACTACATAAACGTTTTTTAAGCAATCACCCGTCTGGCCCAAAGTGCGATAAACAAATGCATTTTTTTTAATTAAAAGATAATTAAAAGGTGATTACTCCAACATCAACTGATCAATTTCCAAGGTTCCGGGGAAGAGGGATCTGAGGATTAAAATCCTTTGTCCGATGTATTTTATGCAATGCTTATGTAAAGGATGATGACTTATTTGTCCAAATCATAGTTTATTTTAAGTATAAACGGCACTTGCCCAATGATTTTGGTGGATTTTGGTGGAAAAGAATCAATTCTTTGAAAGACTCAATGAGCACTAAGGCAACATCCATTTTCATCAACGCTGAAGTTGCAAAAACATTTTCCACCTTACATGAGAAATATGTTGTTGTACCTGCAGACAAAGCACCAAATAACATCATTTTTGTGTGCAAGAAACACTATATTGACTGTTTGACAGCTGAATTGGGGGTTGGTTGTACCAGCAATAGCACCACATACACGGCTACAACACTGTCTAAGGAGGAAATCATTGACAATGAAAAATCTGTCATTTCCTCTTTCGGCTTTTCTGTTGTTGGCAATAATGATGACATTCCATCCCTGTATTGGATTCCTAAATTAAATAAAAACCATACAAACAGCGCTTCATTGCAGTGTCATTCAAATGTACAACTAAGCATCTTTCAGTTCTGTTGACTTCAATACTTACGTCAATAAAACCCGGTCTCCAGAAATATTACGATTGTTGTTATTCTAGAAATGGTGTCAATCAAATGTGGATCCTGTGAAGAATTCGAAAGAACTGATGGAGATTCTAAACTCTAAAAATCAGTTTCATCTTGTAACAGCATCAAAACATTCGATTTCTTCACACTTTACACTTATATTCTACATGAACAACTGAAATCGCGATTGGCACAGCTGATTAAACGCAGCTTTTTAAAACAAAATGGAAAACGCAGGTACAAATATCTAGTAGTCGATTATACCAAGACTTACTTCGTCATCAACGAGTCTAAGAAAAAGAACACATTTACAGAAAATTGACTCTCAAGGAAGACTTTCAACAAGGCTCTGTGACAAACGTGATGACTTCAACTTTCCAACCGTCAACTTTCTCTTCTTGTGTAGCAACATTCCGTCCGCTTCAGCTTACGGAGTTTACGTATCTCAATTGATTCGTGACTCCAGAGCATGCGGGACTGACATCGATTTCCTTAGCAGAGCGACACGTCTGACGCAAAAATTGCTCACACAGGGTTGTGTTGCTCCTCGGTTGCTGTCTTCACTTTTGTTTAATGTCTTCAAATTTACGGAAGACATCATGCACTTACAGACAAATATGGGTTTTCGATCTCTCAGATGAGTGCAGATGTTGGTTTGTCATAGGGTTTGCTTTGTCTTCCTTTATCGGATTTGACACGTTGAATGGACTATTGGCAACGCGACGGGTGTGCTATAGCAAGCAGGAACTGCTTATTCTTCCGGAGCACATGAGTTCACTCTTGTTTCGACTAGAGTTCGAGTTGTTGATTGATATTCAGTATTTTGTGTTTCCATGTTTTACATGTTGTCTGTTTTGTCCCGTTCTTGTTGGTGTTTACTGGTTTTGTCTTTGCCCTTTCGGACTTTCGGATACCCTTTGGTACCTCTGCTTTTTTCAGTCTCTTCTCATCAACCGACTCTTGGCTTACTCTTGTAGATTCCTTGTCATCAACTGACCATTGATTTTTTTCTGTTCGTCTCTTCTCATTAACCGACTTTTGGATTACATTTTTAAACCCTTTGTCGTCAACTGACTTTTGGGTAACTTCTATATATTCCCTCTCATCAAATGACTCTTTGATTTCTTCTGTAGATACTTTAACATTAAACAACTCTTGGGTTATTTCTATAGTAGGTCCGTGAACATCAACAGTCAATTTAATAACTTTTGAAGATCCTTTAACAATAATAGGCGTATGAACTACTTCTGTAGATCCTTTAACATTAACAATTACTTCTCTATATATATTTCTATCAACTGACTTATGGATTATTTATGTATGTCCCTTCTCATCAACCGGTTGATGGAATCTTTTGTATACTAGTATACCATCTCATCAACTGACACTTGAATTACTTCTGTAAATCTCCTCTGGGCAACTGACTCTAGGTATACTTTTGTATTTCCCATCTTATTAACTGACTCTTGGATTATTTCTGTAGATCCCTTCTCATCAACTGATCCTTTCCTTATTATTGTATTATTTCCTTTCTCATCAACTGACTCTTGGGTTACTTTTGTAGATCCTTTCTCGCCAACTGACTCTAGGGTTACTTTTGTAGATCCTTTCTCATCAACTGACTGTTGAATTATTTCTGTATGTCCCTTCTCGCCAACTGACACTTGGATTACATTTTTTGTACTTTCGTATTTTTCTTCTTATCAACGGACCCTTGGATTTTTTCTGTATATTCTTTTTCACCATCTGATTCTTGGATTACCTCTGTATGTCTCTTCTCCTCAACCGACTCTTGGCTTACTTTATATTTCCCGTCTCATCAACTGACTCTCTGATTGCTTCTGTATGTCCCTTCTCACCAACTGACTCTTTGCCTTCTCCTTAACTGATTTTGAGATTATTTCTGTACATTTGTTTACATCAACAAACTTTTTCATAATGTCTGAAGATCCGGTAATATCATTCTACTTTCAGACTCCTTCTGTAGATGCTTTCACAGAAACAGACTCTAGAAATCTTTTTGGTAGTCCTCTTATTTTTTTTAAAAGCTGTTGTAAAGCCATTAAGTAATGCCTTTTATTGATAGATTCTTTATTTTCCATCCAAAATAGCGTCTCGCCAATAGAATTTTTATTTTTGATTAAAAACTCTTTTTTCGCAACAAGATCACGTGCGACAATAGAAAGCTTATTCTTAACAACATTATTTTCTATAGTGTTTGTTACTATCGTAGGCTTTTTTCCACTTGCCTGGTCTGATGTTTCTTCAGGTGCAGTTTCGACAGTGGTATTGCATACCAGTATAACTGATGATGAGAAATATGCTTGTAGTGCCAAGCTATCTTGAATTCCACCTTTTTCATGATTTGTATATATGTGAATTTATACGATATCCCTCCGTATACGGGGACTCTTGTACTACTGTAAATTTCTGATTTTTAACAGTCTCTCTGTTTACAATAAAACATCTCTCCTTTTCATTCGAATTTTGGGTTTGTGCTCTAGCTCACTGCTTTTCAGCAAACTCATGGATTCCTGCCAGAGATCCGTCTTTTTCGTCACACTTTCGAATACCTGTCATAGATCTTCTCATTTTATCAGAGTCTTTGATTTGTGATCTAGATCCTTCTTTTCTAAGAGACTCTTGGTTGTCTTTGTATGATTTATCCTCATCAACAAACTCTTGGAAAGGCAACCATGATCTTTTGTGCTCTTTATGTTTAGCCATATTCAAATATAATGACCATCAAATGCTGGTAATGTGTTGTCCCGGTGTGTTGTCTACACATTAAAGTCTACTGAAGTTGATAATAATGTTTCCACCCCACCACTCACGGCCTGGTCTGGTATTTTTAGTACAGGTTCAACGCTGCTTTTGCATACTGGTATAACTGATAATGAGGCATATGGTTTTTGTGTGTCTATTAAATGACCCATCTTTATCATGGTTTGCAGATGAATATGATATGAGTACCGGGAAGCCTTCCTTAAAATAGGCTTCATGGGCTACCTCCGGACATCTCTCTTTTTCAACAGTAGCATGATCATTTATTCTAATTAGGGATCCCTCATCATTGAAAGACTATTTTGTAACTGTAGAGGATATCTCGTTTTCATCAGACGCCTGTACTGCTGCCATAGATCCTTCCTTTGCATCAGTCTCCTTAATTCCTGTTAAAAATTCCTCATTTTCATCAGATTGCTAGATTCCTGCAATAGATTCATCAATTTCATCGGACTCCTGGATTGCTGTTAAAAATCCTTTATTGTCACCAGATATATGGATTCCTGTTGGAGATCCCTCATTTTCATCAAACGCCTGGTTTCAAGTTGAATATCACTTATTTTCATCAGACGCCTGGTTTCGTGTTGAAAATTCACCAATTTCATCATACCCCTGGGTTTTGGTTGAAGATCCAACATTTTTTTCAGACTCATGGATTCTTGTTGATGTTCCCTCATTTTCCCCAGACTTCTGTATTCTTGTTAAAGATCCCACATTCTCATCAACAGCCTAAATTCCTGTTGACAATCTTTCATTTCATCAGCCGCTCCTTATTATCAGATTCCTCAATTTCTATCATATCTCCCTTATATTCGTCAGATTCCTGGGGTCTTGTTAAAGTTTCTACATTTTTATCAGACTCCTGGATTCTTTTTGAAGATCTTTTCATTAGAAGATTGAATTCCTGTTGAAGATCCCTCATTGCATCAGTTTCCTCAATTCCTGCCATAGATTTATCATTTTCAACATAATCCTTAATTTTTGTTGAAGATCCCTCCTTTTGATCAGACTTCTCTTGATTCCTGTTGAAAATCCCTTACTTTCATCAGACCCCTAGATTCCTGTTGAAAATCCCTTATTTTTATCAGACTCCTGGATTCTTGTTGAAATTCCTACCTTCTTATCATACCCTAGATTAGTGATGGAGATCCCCCATTTTCATCAGATTGCTGGATGCCTTCCAGAGGTTCATAAGTTTCATCACACTCCTGGATTCCTGTTGAAGTTCCCCTATTTCACCAGACTTCTGAATTCCTCTTGAAGTCCCCTTATTTTCACCAGACTTCTGAATTCCTCTTGAAGTCCCCTTATTTTCACCAGACTTCTGAATTCCTCTTGAAGTCCCCTTATTTTCACCAGACTTCTGGATTCCTGTTGAAGATCCCTCATTTTCATCACTCCTGGACTCTCATTGAAAATCCCACATCTTCATCAGAATCCTGGATTCCTGTTGTAGATCCCTTATTTTCGTCAGACTCCTTGATTCTTGTTGAAGTTACCTCATTTTCATTAGACTCCTGAATACTTGGTGAAGATCCAACCTTTTCATCACAAACCTGAATTCCTGTTTAAGATTTATTATTTTCAACAAACTCATGGATTCTACTGAAGATTCTTTCTTTTCATCAAATTTCTGGATTCCTGTTGATGATCTGTTACTTTCATCAGAGTCCTGGATTCCTGTTGAAAATCCCTTACTTTCACCAGACTCATTGATTCCTGTTGAAAATCCATCATTTTCATCAGACTCATTCTTGTCATTTTCATAGATTTATCATTTTCAACATATTTCTGGCTTTTTGGTGAAGGTCCTATATTTTCATTAGACTCCTGAATTCCTGTCATAGATTGGTCATTTTCAACATACCCTTGAATTTTTGTTAAAGGTCTCTTCTTTTCATCAGACTCCTGGATTCCTGTTGAAGTCCCTTTATTTTCACCAGACTTCTGGATACCTGTCGAAGATCCCTTATTATAATCAAACTCATGATTTGATTCTTGTTGAAGATCTCACAATTTCATCAGACTCCTGCATTATTGTCATTATAGATTTATTATTTTCAACATACTTCTAGTTTTTTTGTTGAAGATCCTATATTTTCATTAGACTCCTGAGCTTCTGTCATAGATTTGTCATTTTCAACATAGTCTTTGATTTTTTGTTAAAGGTTCTTCTTTTCATCAGACTCCTGGATTCCTGTTTTTCTTTTCACACTTTTGTTGTTGAGATTCGTGACCAGAAAAAATAAAATATATTCCTAGTATCGAATCATGCAATTACTAATAAAGTAATATACATGTAACTATTTATCAATATTTTTTTAATGCATAAGTTTTTAGTCATAATTTGGGTTCCAATTTGACTTATTTTGATTTTATTGTTCTATCCTCTTTAAACTGTAATAGTTTTTGTTGTTGTTGCATTTTTTATCTTTTGAATTGAGCGCCTCTGATGTGTCATAATGAACGACAATGTCATCAGATGTATCCTCAACCAATTTCTAAAGCTTTGTTGTAGTTTTGATATAAATTTTAACAAATTTTCATAAAACTAAATATACCCAATCTTTGCATTTTACCTTCAAGGTATACACAGCATCTTGTTCAATTAATTATCGAATTAATATTCAAATCTCATTTTCCAATTATTTATATTCAAATGCTGCAGATGAGAGTTTATTCTCATAAACTGTTCAAAAAATAACTCTATTTATTGATACCCTTTTTGTTATTTGAATTTTAAAATTCCAATACCATTACAAAATATAACAGTTTGAAATAAAATAGTTACCCTAACATCTGAAGGGACGTTTACTCTTTGTCAAAATCCAATACAAACAAGTCATGAAAAATACAAATATATAAAGTGTCATTATTTAAAAATAAATACACGGTGTATATTCAAAACGCAACAATTCAGATCGACGGCGTTCCACGCTACTATTCAGATCAAGAACGCATCTATTCAGATCAATTTGTGGAAAAAAAAGACCAACCCTGCCTACAAAAATGTTTTATTCTTTTTAAAGGTTGTCTTGAAATAAAAGGTTACCTTTACGGAACGCCCATATAGTTTAGGTGTACAAATTTTCTTATTTGACCAAATAAAGAAAATTCTATGTAAAAACAAATCGCTGTTCAGTCATTGTAAACAACCAACGCAACCATGTCAAGCTCCCGCTAAAGCATTTTCTTTTTACAAACCATGTGTACGCACGTAAATAAAATCACGATAGACAATTTCGTTCACCGCTGTTTGCGAAAAGCTAAAATTTGTGCAAAATATTTAAGAAATTACAGTTTATTTGATTGCCAACTTGAACGCGAAAGAATGTTGCTACTTGTACATGCATTTGTCGAAAATAAAAGATATATTTTTTTTGCTACTCGGAGAAATTCTGAACCTGAAAAGAACAAAAAATTGTTCGATATCCTATACAAATAGAACTCTGCACGTTTTTCATGAGAGAGTTGTTCTTTTCTGTTACAGTTTGATCTGAATAGTAGCGTTCTTGATCCGAATAGTAGCGTTTAAACGTCATTGATCTGAATAGTTGTGTTTTGAATGTACACCGTGAAATACAAACATGTTGACGGTAATTAAGTGAGCTCAAATGCTTAACATGTTGTCTTTTTAAAGAAACTTTACCTCATTTTCGTCTATTCTGTATGAACTTTTTCATCATTCATATCAATATCTTGTTCACCGAGCGCTTTGACCATGTTTTGTTCTTGGAATAACTTAAATAAAAGAAAAAAACGAATAAAATAAATGAAAATTTCACGAAATATGTATATCATGGATCTTCCTTTACGCATGGTTTAATATTGTCACCGACACAAAATTGAAATAAAAATAAAAATACCTGATCAAAATAACTTACTGTTGTTACATATGGACAAAATATTGCAGTCTATTGATCTCAGTCACACATTAGAAATAGTCTAAATGTTTAATAGTATTCTCAAGTCAGAAATGTACGAATGTGTTGACAACTCAAACTTGTGTATAAGATCAACAGAAATTTTTATAATTATAGTGTGCACTTTATAATTTACAGTATACTAACGCCTGTGTTTGCACAATGACCTTGATAATAGATAAACAATTATGATTATCAGTATACGTGTGCAGTCAATCGTGTGACAGTGGGTGGTGTGATCACGGTATTTGTTTTTGAAAGATACTGTATAAGGTATTGATTTAAAATTAATCAAAATTATTTGAATACTTAAGGTTAGTGAGGACACCTGACCCAAAAAATAATGCCGAATTTAAAATGTCCAATTTTTTGATATATTAGTATTAGGTTTATACTTTATCTTGTGTAAAAATATTGGACCCCCTTTCCAGGCTTGTTTTCCCAAAATTTAGGCTCAAAGTTTTCCCAAATTACTATAGATTATATAGGAAAGGCCAAATAATTAGCATAAAATCTTGTCGCAGAAAAAATCTACGAATTTAAATTTTATTTTTATTTGATAAAAATCAATGAAATACAATATATTTTAAAATAAAACAATAAAAACTGGGGGTCACCAGCTTACTTTTCTGTCTACAATACAAATCTTTGTAATTTTTTGGTCATTTTTCAAGTGGATTATCTCCCTTGTTTTATTTATGAAGGAATTGTTGTTTTATTTGTATCAAAATCAATTTATTTTGATTAAGTTTTATGAAATGAAACTATTTAACACAAGTTTAAAGTTATGTGTGACATTTGCACTTGTTTTTTGCATATTTAGCTGTTTTTGGTCACATGAAAGGTGTCCTCACTAACCTTAAAAGCCAAAGCACTAACGTTGGAATGCTAAATACTATTATCTACCATTTAATAAATGCTTTTTACAATCATCGTCAATATATAAATGTCAATCAAAAAAAAATAAAAATTATATGAAGAACATTATGAAATAAAGGCCTATAAGTGGGTCATTTATCAGCTGAGGAGGCTGGAATATTACCTATAGGGTAATTTTCTACCAAATATCGGGGTTAAAATTCTGATGATGTATTCTTGTGAAGGGGTCTTTTTACCAACACAAATTTATTGGGTGAATCCTTAAAAGTATGAGCTTTTATACCATGTCCGATCTAAGCAACAGCAGCCATGTTTATGTACGAATCAAAATCTGAATTAATTTTACCAAATTTAAAACCTCTACAAGATTAAATTATTTTGATGCCATAAACGTGACGTTTTTTAAAAGTAAATATTGCCAAAATCATTGATTGAACAAACTTATATTTCCCAGTTCAAAAAGTTGATAAGTTAATAACTTTATAATGGGTTTTACAGTTTTGTATAAAATAAGTTTAAAAAATGATGTACAGAGTTGTCTTTTTATGTTTCGATCCAACCTAAGACATAGATGACCGTGCAGAAGAGATTTTATAGCGGACAGACACAAAGTAACGGCAATAGCTCATACGACCTTTGTAAACTAACTGAATCATGCCATTCGACCCCCAATATTGATGAGGAGTACAATATGCATTAGACACGCCTATCTGAAAAAAATCCGAATAGAATAGATATTTTATGGCATTTAACATTAAATTATAAAACATAATGATACAAGAAACAGAGATACCAATGGGGCATCCGAATGTCAAAAGTCCGAAAGGGCAGAGACAAATACAGTAAACACCAACAAGAACGGGTCAAAAACAGACATGTAAAACATGGAAACACAAAAATCACTGAATATGAATCAACAACGCGAACTTCAGTCGAAACTAGAGTGAACTCAGGTGCTCTGGAAAAGTAAGCAGCCCCTGCTTGCTACAGCACACCGTCGCGTTGCCAAAAGTCAAATCAGTGTGTCAAATCCGTTAAAGGAAGACAAAACAAAATCCTATGACAAACCAACATCTGCACTCATCTGAGAAATCAAAATCAAATATTTGTCCTTAAGTGCATGATGTCTTCCGTAAAATTTCTTGAGTGAAGACAGCAATCGAGGAGCAACATAACCCTGTGTGAGCAATTTTTGCGTCAGACGGACGCTCCGCTAAGGAAATCGATGTAAGTCCCACACGCTCTGGAGTAACGAATCAGTTTTGATACGTAAACTCCATAAGCTGGAGCGGACGGAATGTTGCTACACAAGAAGGGAAAGTTGACGATTGGAAAGTTGAAGTCATCATGTTTGTCATAGAGCTTTGTTGAAAGTGTTCCTTGAAAGTCAATTTCAAGATGTAGATCTAAATATGAAGCAGTCTTCCTAAAATCCGCTATGTCTTTAATCTCAAATTCCTGAGGATATATAAGATGGAGAAAGTCACCAAATCGAGAATTGTTCAGTGAAAGGACATTATCAATATAACGGAAAGTGAGATTAAAAGAGAGACCTAGTCTACGATCTTTTTTGTTTAGAAGTGATTGTTAAAAGTCTGCTAAGATTTGGTTCATTTATTAATTCTTAGACAACTATTGGTATAGGTTGGGATTTTTTTCTTCGTGTGACGTCAAAAGTGTGGTTAAAATTACTATCGTTCGAGTTATGTTGAATGATACTTCAATAATACTTCAAAAATAAATTCAAGTAAGCTATGAAAGAAAAAATTAAACCTTGGTGAAAATTAATAACATACATTACTTATCGTTACATTTAACCAAAACAAATATATTCATTAAAACTGTCTCTCAAATAAAATGGTTATATTCATTGTACACTAATTAGAAATGTGATTTGCATCTAACCTTCTTTTTTAAAATTTCTTGCACATATTTCCAAATCCATATGAATGGTTATATATAATAATTTAAAGACACATAACCTGTCAAATGAAACACGTTCAATATATTATTACTAACTCCTATATAGGTCATATTAATTATATGTAGTAATCTTTAAATTAAACTCATTGGCCTATATTTAATACTCAGGCAGTTACAGTGGGCGGTTGGGTACAAATTTGTTATTCCCTTGCCTTTTCGTCATTTTATTTGCAGTCTTCTATGTTTTCTCTTCCTTTATTAATTTTGTATATATCTTGTATAATCATCCCTCATTTTATCTAAAGCACGGGCGTCATAATTGACAAATAAATTCATTCTATTCTATTCTATACTATTTTTGTTTTGTTTTTTTTTTCAGTGATCAGTGTGCTTCATAAATTTTTGATATACGAATGTCTGACCCATTAATCTTTGGAAGTTGTCTAGTGCTAAAAAACGCAAAATCATTGAAAATATGGGTCAGACATGCATATTTCGGGTATTTATGAGGCATAACAAAAATAACGAATAAGTCCTAAAATAACAAATATTACAACAAAGTACATGACAATCACATACAATAAGGCCTATTACAGTGTTGTTGATAGCAATCACTTTATGGATGATCAAGGATAAACTAATGAACGTAATTTTGAAAAAAAAGTCAAATGTAGAATTTATTAAGTGCATACAAGTACCACTACCTGAGGCACCAATGGGAAACGACAAAACCAGTTAATATGAACGAGAACAGCACCAAGAAACATAAAAAATAAAAAGATATATTTTTAGTCATTAGCAATTTTTTTAATTAGTCCAATACTTCAATTTAAAGACATGATAAGAAAAGCATGGGGATCTCTATTATTAAGGTAGGAACATATGCGCGACCCAAAATGGTCTACTTTTTGGGGTTTTGCACTATGTGAAAAGGGTAAAAATTTTATATGTTTGTTATAATACAACATAACCTAACACATCTTTTATTGCCAAATCAGGAGCCTACTGGGAGAAAGAAGAGTTTCACAAAAAGAGGGAAAAGAACATAATAAAGGTAATAACAAAACTACCGAATTAACTTGAATGATCAATCTCATAGTCCAAAAACGAATCAGTCATACCGAAGAATTGGCGGATCGCAATGGTCCTGACTTAGTACAGGCATTTCAAACGAAATGAAGGGTTAAACCAGGTTATATGGCGCCAAACCTCCCTCTTCCATTGCGATCTTAGGATCCGGTTATGACCATAGAACACAATTGATAGATTAGAAATAATTATACATAGGACAACATATTGATACAATTCACTGAGATATCAATGTTCATAAAAAACATTATATTTGAAATAGGACACACCAGTATAAGATACATGTATTTTGTCAAAAATATACTACACAACATTAAAAACTCACCACTTCCATTCATTTCCTTTGACTTAAAAGTTTAATATTCTCTTCATATTTCTCTTAAGGGAATACGAGCCTGACTTTTTTGTAAATAAAAGTTATTAAAATAAGATAATTTGAAAAAGAATGGCTCGAAATAGCTAGACTTTATGAAAAAAGTTTTTAAAAACATGGAGCCGTTTTCAAGATATTAGCACCTAAAAAAATAAAATAGAAAAAAGAAATAAAACTTCTCTAGATTTTTCATAGTAATTACATATTAACATTGAAAATTCTTTTTCTGTTTTAACATAGAAATTATAATTAGAATTGTTTGAAGGTGTATGTTCGGACCTTCTCTAACTAGTTCCAAACAAATATTAAAAACACATATTGGAAAATTGTTAAGGCCTTTTAATGGAAAAAAGCTGAGAGTCCCGAAAATGTTAAATTTCTGAGGCTCGTACTTAAAGTAACTGTCGGAATGATCTGAAATTTCGGCACTACTGTACTTGTGTGGGGTCCTTCACACCATTTCCTGTAAATTTCAAAAAATTCAGATTTTTCGTTTTGAAATTTCTAAAAAATGAGGTTTTCAACCATAAAATGAAAAAAAAATCACAAATTATTAGAAAATTATTTGCTTATCCAAAAGAGTAACCAGAAAATGGGAAACAAAACTTTAATTTCACATATATTGTCCAAACTTTTCAGAATTATGCATTTTTAAATTGTTTAATCTTAGACTTTGTTTTTGCGACTTCTTTATCAAAAGTTTATGCCGTTAGCGCACCGGTGCCAATTTCAGAAATAATGGTTTGGTTTTGTTATTGAATTTGATCTGATTTATCATTCAGCATAAAATAATTAATAAAGTTTCAATTTTTTAAAGAATCATGGATGGAAAGAAATGGTGCATTATTTGTGTTGCTGAATACTTTTATCTCGTGGATGTTAGTATGTCAGTGTCCTCATTACTTAGTTAAAATATTAATTTGGATTTATTGGACAAACTAAAATAAAAAGCTTTGCGGAGCACAGCATGATACTACCGCAACATATCGAACCCTGTATGTTTTAGGCCCAATATGGATAGTAAATTGCTTTAGACACATGCATCCTATGGTGGAATGACAAGGTTTTTGGACACATACAGCTTTCAGTGGATTTTCCACCTACATTTCACAAGGAATTCGGTTTTTTTCAAAAGCAGACCAAAATAAATCACAATTACAAAAATACTACCCATTTTGGTCATTAATTAAGGGTTTCCGCTACCTTTCATTTTAGCCCCTTTTGGTCCCTAAAAGAAATTAAGAGGGTGTCACAAAATTAATCCTCAATTTTGTTTATTCACTACTTGATAAGAGTGAAATAGCAAAAAAAATTGAAATCGGTTAATAAATTAAAAAACTTTGGGCTTTGGCCCTTTTGGCCCTACATTTCATAACGTAAAAAGGGAAGCTGCAAAGACTAATCCTCCATTTTGTATTGACTACTTGACAAAACTTAACATGCAAAAAAATTCAAAATCCTACCAGAAATAAAAGTTTCATTTTTTCCACTTGTGGTCCCCTTATTTCTACACAAATGAAGGGGGACCCCAAAATTCAATTCCATTCATCCTTTTATAGTATAAAACATTCACGGCGTTTGGAATAACTAGAACTTAAGTTTTTGTGTGCACGCTAAAGTTAATAGACAACGACACAGACGCAGACGACAAAGAAAACATCATACCATTATACGTCCGCATCGAATAAAAATATGAGATACTTTAGGGCAATAAGATTTTTTAAAGATATTTCTTTTCGTTTCGAATTTAAAACTAACACTTAAAATATGTTTTAATCTTCATCATATCCAGAAAAACGGTTTGTAAGGGCTCTCCCAGACCTAGGTAGATTCGGGAAACGCCCTATTTCAATTTGAAGTCTATGGGCTGATATACAAAATCTGCAGGGAGCTTCTTTTATCAGGATCGTTTATTTTCAATATCAAAAATGATCCTTTTTTTTAAATGAGTACATGAGAACATAACAAATATGTTAACTCTGCAATTAATCTTTATGAGCTGTATGGCTATTCCGGAATTTTATAACTCATCAGCAGCCCTAGACCCAAAGCATAGAATCCACAATTCAATTAAATAGTGCTGAAAATGCATAAAATAATAACCAGTAATATCAACTATATCTAAGGACAAACTATAATGGAGGGAGTAAAACCTTAGGTTTTAGAATTTACATAAATCAAGATAATAGTTATAATCAAAAGAACACACATGAGATATAATCGTTTGTTCAAGTACACCATATCTACGCAAATAATAAACATACATTTGACACGGGAAATTGTTTTACCAACTCAACATGACATTAGAGTCCATGTGGCAGCAAGAAGGTAAAATTTAGAGAAGTAAATTTTTCAACAGTTGAACTGCGGGCGGAGAGACACAAAGTAACGGCAATAGCTCATACAACCTTGGTAAATGAACCGAACCATGCAATCCTACCTCCAATATTGATGAATAGTGAATTTAAATATGCTTGCGAAATGACCGATTAGACACGCCCATCCTAAAATAGTACACAGAAAACAGGTTTGACCAGTTAACATGGTTAACTTGCAAGCCGAATATAATACATGTCATATAAAAAATGCCTTAACATTGAATTATTAAACATAATGATGAAAGATGATCAAGTTCATTTGTAAATCAGATAAATTTTTCATCGGCAAAACTCAAAATAGTTGGGTTGTTTTCTTGTGACGTCACTGTTTAGTTACTTATAATTGCAATCATTAGAGTTGTGTTGTAGTAATTCAAGGAATAAATGCAAGTAAGACATGATTTTGGTGAAAATTAATAACATACACTAATTACCTTTTTACATTAAATCCAAGAATATATTGATTAAAACTGTATCTCATATAAAATGGCAGCATGTTTACATCGATATGTTCTATAATTGTCCCCTGAACAGAAATGTGAATTGCATCTTATTCTATATTATTGTCTTCTTAATTAAAATATAAATTTCTGCACATTTTTCCAAATATTGATACATGTTATTATATATTCTTAAGATACATTTAATAACTGTCCAATGAAATACACTATCTTCACGGTCGTTATACTTGTCCTGCGACAACATGTTTTCTACCGATTTTTCTGCTTGTTTTCTACCGATGATCCTTGTTTTCTACCGATTGTTTTTTTAGAAATATGAAAAATAACGCTTATTTTTTACATTTGAATACATCCTATGGGAGAATATGCAATAAATGATCGTTTATTTTTTAAAGAGCCATTTGCTGTTTCATATAACTAACAGGTTTAAGAAATTTGATATGTCCTGGTTTTCTACCGATTAGGTATGTTCTTTACTATGTTTTCTACAGATGAGTCCTTGATTTCTACCGATGATCTAATGATCTAACTCCGGCACCAACACTTTTGAGTTGGAGAATACATCAAAGCTTTAAATTATCCGTCTAAATTTCAAAATTGTCTAAACCCTAAGGTTCTTCCTACCCCAGACATAGGATGAATATCTTAGTAATAATTTGGTTCCCCAGTTTGGTATTTTTGGTTATACTGTTCTATGCTCTTCATATTCATACAGTGTTTGGCATTTCAATATTTTTGGAAGAGCGCCTCTGGTGAGTCTTGAATAGACGAAACGCGCGTCAGGCGTAGCAAAATTTATTGTCTGGAACTTTGTTGTCATTTGTATTTCGAACACACGTGAAGGTTAGCACTGCTGGTGGAGTTTAAATTCCCCGAGGTTAGCCCGCTCCGGCACCAACACTTTTGAGTTGGAGAATACATCAAAGCTTTAAATTATCCGTATAAATTTCAAAATTGTCTAAACCCTAAGGTTCTTCCTACCCCAGACATAGGATGAATATCTTAGTAATAATTTGGTTCCCCAGTTTGGTATTTTTGGTTATACTGTTCTATGCTCTTCATATTCATACAGTGTTTGGCATTTCAATATTTTTGGTAGAGCGCCTCTGGTGAGTCTTGAATAGACGAAACGCGCGTCAGGCGTAGCAAAATTTATTGTCTGGAACTTTGTTGTCATTTGTATTTCGAACACACGTGAAGGTTAACACTGCTGGTGGAGTTTAAATTCCCCGAGGTTAGCCCGCTCCGGCACCAACACTTTTGAGTTGGAGAATACATCATAGCTTTAAATTATCCGTATAAATTTCAAAATTGTCTAAACCCTAAGGTTCTTCCTACCCCAGACATTGGTTGAATATCTTAGTAATAATTTGGTTCCCCAGTTTGGTATTTTTGGTTATACTGTTCTATGCTCTTCATATTCATACAGTGTTTGGCATTCCAATATTTTTGGTAGAGCGCCTCTGATGAGTCTTGAATAGACGAAACGCGCGTCAGGCGTAGCAAAATTTATTGTCTGGAACTTTGTTGTCATTTGTATTTCATATAACAACACATTATCGTTGTTTCTAAAGGCATACATACACCGTAAATGCTTGTGTTGTACAGTAAAGCTTTATCATACTGTTGTATGGAACACCATTTAAACCAAAACCTTGGTATCTATAGGATACCTCAGATAACTTGGGTTTTACTGGCAGCTATCTGGGGGTTTTCTGGACGAAACTCTCAATTACATCAGGTATTAAGAGTTATCTTGGTAACTGGTGGTTTGCTGTCAGCTATCATATAGAAACCTAATTAAACCCCTTCTACCTACAGATATTGTAGTCCCGTTCGGGGCCCGGGTGGCGACAAGGCCCACAGCAGAGCCTAGCTTGTCGTGAGAGGCGACTAAGGGTATTGGGATTCTGACGTTGGGTCAGTCTTCAGCCCACAGAGCGACCAAGTGGTGTACCCTAAGTGGCTGAATAGGGTGGCCCTCGTCCGCAGGGATTTTCAGGTCTATAATACGGAAACCCTGACGGCCGACCATAGTGGGCCAACGTGTGAGGAGAGTGCCACGCTTCATGCACGTAAAAATCCCTTTGTGGGCCGCCAAGTAGTGCACCACGTAGGCTTAATTTTCAGTCCCTACCCACCTCTCCCCTTTTCCTGTGGTTCTTCAAAATTTGCAGTTCCTTTGTTTCCCACCCCAACCCCATGTTTCATTTATCATCCTCATTTCATGTTTATTTTATCATCTTTTAAATGTTCATCGCCTGTAAATAACCTATTTAGCGTTGCACTGGCGTAAAACACCAACTCTTTCACTCACTCATTCATATATATATATATATTAAATTCATGCTATTTTTAAACTCTTTGAAAGCAGAATTTATCAATGTAAAGATGAAAACTATCAATTCCTCAAAAACGAATACAAAGCTCAGATTCCAATAAATTATTTTTGAAAACTCTTTATAGCAAGAGTTTTTGTGGTATCCATGGGATAGCTGATAGGAAACCCTCAGTTACCTGAAATAACTCTCCATACTTGATGTAATTAAGAGTTTCGCTCTGAAACCCCCCAGATAGTTGCCAGTAAACCCCAAGTTATCTGAGGTATCCTATAGTTACCATGGTTTTGGTTAAAATGGCGTGCCATACTGTTGTATATGTACAGATCAATTTCAGCCCGAGAAATGCGTTCATGCCTCAGCCTCAGCAATTCTAGATATAACAGTGAAATCTGGTATATGGAGGATTATTTCCCATTATATATAAAGCACTTCACAAATCTCATATAAGTGGAAGAAATGTTGATATACTATCATTTTCTGATAGCCAGCTTTTGAGAAAATACACATTTATTTAAATTTTGTAAAAGTGTTCTTGGTGTGCGCAAAACAGTTTTTGCTCATGAACCTCCACTTTCTTTTTATCGTCAATATTATGTGTTCAATAAAATATACAGTTTTACAATTTGTCATGAAATGTCATTTTATATATATCACATTTTCACATCGGTAGAATGCCAGGACCATCGGTAGAAAACCAGGACACATCTTTAGAAAACCAGGACCATATATTTTTTTGAAATGATCGAAAAATCAAAAATACGCCATTTGTAATGAAAAGTGATATGTCTTTAAAAATGTCCGACTATTTAGAACATGGAGCATAATTTTCAGCCCAGTGAATGGTAATTAAAAACAGATATTCATGATTATCTGAAAAAAGGGAAATTGTCTATTGCTGGAAAAAATAAACAATACCCTTACTGTAATTTTATGTACATACTTAAAACAAAATAATGTAAATTAAATTAGTTTGTTTATAAGTGCCATGATAGCCGGGTATCATTGTTTGGAAAAAATCGTCTGCCAGGTTTGTTTTTTTTATCATCACATTGGTAGAAATCTAGGACATCGGTAGAAAACGAGCAGAAACATCGGTAGAAAACATGTTGTCGCAGGACAAGTATAACGACCGTGATCTTTTTATTACCCGAATTACAAATCATTTGTAGGTCATTTTTGTTATGTCAATAATCTTAAAATAACATTCTAAATATATTCTCCATAACCTATATTGACCTACATTTATTTATGTTGTTTAAATTGTGGTCTTTATCGATGTTGTTAGTATTTATTATTTCATGGATAATAAAGGATAAGCTGATCACCGTGATTTTACTGGAACATGTATGATTTAAGTACTACAATGTACTTCATTCATGATATTTGGCCCATGACTACAATTTCTAGAGATTATCGACATCGTCGTCACATATATATGTCTGTTCTTGAGAAAACTTCTGGGTAGTATGTTTTAATTCTCATTCGAAATTAAAAAATTAAATTAAATTGATTTTAACAACAAAAACGAAAATAAATAGTTAGAAAGCAATATAAAGCGTATCAATCGAATCAAAAACAAAAAAGGCCATGAATTGTTTTGTTATATGACCCAATAGTGTTATACGACAGCCATCATAACCTCGATCGATCTTTATCAATTTACAAAATCGGTGAATCAGAACCTTTTTAACTAGTTTTATTTCTGAGTAATATTTTCGTTCCATTTGTTGGAAAAGTTGAAAATGATAAATAAAATTTAACTGCAAAATGTGGAATTGGCCGTATTTTATTCTTTAACAGTAATCAAAACAAATATTGTATTGCTAGAAAAGAAAAGCTGTGTAAAATGTCGCTTATAATGCTATCACGAATATATTTTCTGTCTGAAAAATGTTTATTTCTCATAATAATTTATTTGAAGTCAATGACATTACCCTTGTTTTGTTTAAAACTCATCTTCTAATTTGTTCATTATAAAATTTTCTTCGATGTGTTACAATGTCCCCGATATGGCCGACTTAATTCGCGCTGCTAAAATTAATGCAATATGTATGAATAAAATGATAAAACAACCTTGAACCACACTAAATCGATTGTTTGGAACTCGACAGGTGGGCTATAGCTACCAGTGACTGCTCATTCTTTTATTCTCGTTTGATTCACGTTGAAGATTGCGGATTACATGGATTAGTCATGTGTCTTTTTATTTGTTATAATGTTTTTTTACGACGACTTTATATGTACAACTGATGTCTTTATCGTGATATTCTTACTCGATTTACGACAATTGATTGACCCATTAAAACACCTTTGCTTCTTTACCGGACTTTTTTGAATAGTCGAAATATTGAGCCGTCAGTCCAATGAACTATTGGACTAGTGAACTGTTGGACACTTGAACTATCAAAGCGTTACGCTTTTGATCGACTCGTTTTAACGGTGGATTTACTCATTATTGTACAATCATGTTATAGATAGATGTATAGGGATTCAGTTCTTAAAAAATGACATTTATAGGTTATATCGATATATCTGACCGAAATTCAGCACCCCTTTAATAAAAACTGATCATGTACACAGAATGAAAAATAAGATTTTCAATTGAACGCAATATTGAAACTTATCTTGTTTAAAAATAGATGTCTTAAATCGACTAAAATGTGTAATCAGAACCCGTACCTGCACCCAAATTTACATTATTCACTGTAAATAAAAACGATGTCAATCATTGTGATATTTGACAAGAACTGTTCAACTGGTTTTTGATAAATGGGTTTGCTACTGGTTGCGTTTTAGCATCACTTTTATTCACGTGCTTTTATTGTCTGTGTTAATTACTTAGCTAAAGTTTAATGTTTGTCATTACAAACAAATTGCCCTACTGAAGTAAATAAATTTATTTATTCTATTAATCATAAATGAATAAAAAATTTGTTTTGTGTATATTATCAGTTGAAAATTAATTGTCATAAACTATATTTAATATATAAACACATCAGCATGCAACGATAAGGTCAGCCAGTGAATAAAACAATAAGTAGGTCATAAGTGTAAGTTAAAATTTATGTTGGTGTTTTCTATTTAAACTGGAACAGCTATCAAGTGTGTTAATTTGACATATAATTAATTTATTTATTGAGCTTAATGCACTAGAAAGATGTCAGAGGGTAATGATCATTGATTGATTTTACCTATACTGTGGAGCAATGTAACACAGTTTCTTTTTTCTTATAGTATACCACGCTCAATAGCAGGAAGTGTTCCAATATAAAAAAAATATTATACGTGATAATTATATACTGAGGTCAGGCAAGCTTTTCTTAAAAGCTAATACTTGTTTCACTTTAATATGTACATTTGATTATAGCGGTAAGTATGGCTACAATTTACTAAATATTATTACTTCAGCTAATAGCACAATTTCATGTTGTTTATTGTTTATTTTTAAAAAAGAACAATACCAAGCAGAGAACATTTTTTACAAAGGTTATCTTTCGTTGAACTATGTTCGAAAATGGACGGAGGGTACTTATGAAATATCTACGGATCAAGTTGAAATCTGACTATTATTGACATTTCATGCAAGTCCTAATATGAATAACAATTAGGCCTAATATTTTGATTTCATATATAGTTGAATAGTTATTTTCATACCTGTATATAACGCAACAATTTGCCTTTTCACCTACATCCTCAATAGGACATTCACACCTTTAATCATTCAGCTTTATACTATCCATCCTCATCAGGGCCATCACCCTTTATTACATCCATCATTCAACGGACTTTTACTCTCTATCCCATCCATCCTTTATACGGTGCCTTTATAGGACCTTCACCCTGTATCCCATCCATCCATTATTGGTCATAAACCCTTTATCTTAATCCATCCTTTATATGACCTTAACCCTTTATCCCATCCATCCTTTATAGAACCTTCACCCTTTATCCCATCCATCCATTAAAGTATCTTTACTCTTTATTCAATCAATCCATTATGGGTCATAAACCCTTTATCTTAATCCATCATTTATAGGACATTAACCCTTTTGCCCACCCAACCCTTACAGGACATTGACCCTTTATCCCATCCATCCTTTATAGGACCTTAACCCTTTATCCTTTAAATCTTTTATAGGACCTTAACCCTTGATCCAATTCATCCTTAATAGGACCTTCACCCTTTGTCACACCAATCATCTATAGGAATTTAACCCTATATCATATTAATCTTTTATAGGACCTTGACCCTTTATCCCATTCACACCCTTTATTTGACCTACAACCCTTACTTTATTCTTCTCCTCTCCTCGCCGACCTGATTTTATACGCTTACGAGACTGAATTTCTTCAGGAATTCGTGAAGAAAGATGCCAGGTCCTTTAATCTAACTTTAAGATTATTGGTGATGTCCTCTCTGTCAACAACGCTTCTTTTTGTGGATGGATTCCTTCCATATATCTCCCGGAGTAAGAGAGGTAAAAATCACTGAATCCACTTGTTTCACGTCATTCTTGAATTTCCATCTCGAATTGACGCGGGTAGTCTTCTCAATTCAAATATAAATTCAGATAAAAGACAATGTGAATGAATGGAACTGTACAGTCTATGAGAAAATTGTGCATTGCAAATTTTTATTTCATACAGTTTTGTTCAAAATTTTACACAAACATTTCCAATTGACGCTAAAACGAGGAAGTTATACAAAATTTCAAAAGGTCGCTTCAAAATGTACGAAGACATAACAAAAAAATATGATATGATTAAGTTATCTTCGATAAATGGTGTGAATAACTAGAAGTTTAACTTTGCTCACTTGATCCTTGAAAAATCTCACTTCAAATTGATGTACTGTGAAAGTACTAAAAGTCGCCACTTTCACATTGTAGGAACAGAAGTGTACAGTTGTCTATTTGGAGGTGGAAATTTGAAACACGCGTACCGGCTGCATTAATAAAGTTCAAATCAAATTAAATCCTTGATGTATTCACTCAAATGGTCATTTTGAAAATGAACAGAATGATTTAAGAAAATAAGGATATCTACTCGCACTCTTTTGGAGCTTGATAAGATATGTGATCACGAACTGGTTATATCCTGTAAAAGTATCAATATTCGTGGGGTATCATTTTTCGTAGTTTTCGCGGGTCAGGCAAACCACGAAATTACATTCCCAACGAATAGACAAATTTAGCTTTGCTTTTTATAGAGAATTTGTTAAAACCACGAATTCATGAATCCACGAATATGCAATTAACTCCTAATCAACGAAAATGGATACCCACGAATTTAAATATATTAGTTTTCCTAACTTTGTAAGTAACATACCTACTTAATATGCATATGATGTTTATATATTCATAACTTATTCGTTATGCCGATACGTGTACAAATTTCTTTTTAAACTGACGAAGCTTTCTCCGTGACCGACTATTAGACCATGGCTATAAGAAAATACGTCTCATACGATATCTAAAAAAAATTTTTAGATGTTGGGAGTCAATGATATTTTACCACTTGGTGTATCATGGGTAATGTGACACCAACTCCTAGAAATAAGGTCATTGTGACATATATATATATTTACGCAAGCACGACTTTGGTTAAGTTTTTGGTTGTGGTCTATACCTTGGATACTTGATGGTGGGGGTCAATTACAATTTACCACTTGATGTGTCTCGGGTAACATGACACCATCCACAAGAAATTAGATTACTTTAACCTACATCTGATTCTTGTTTAAGGTCCATGTCTTTGATACTACATGTTGAGAGTCAATGATATTTTCATCATCACCAGATGTGATTTGGGCAGCACAACACTAACCACGAGAAAATGATCAGGTCACGGCGACATATATTTTACTCATTAACAAGATTGTTGGTAAAGATCCATATCCCAGGTAGTTCAAAACACATTGTTAACAGGAAAAATAAGGAAAAAAAAACACTCCCCTACCTTCAACTTAAAAAATGTCAATATAATAAGGTGTGTCCATATCTAGTCATACTATACTTTATTTCTACTTTTTTGCTGTAGATATACTAGGATTTCGTCAAAAAGTCCTTTCTTTCCTAATGAGCCTTAAAATGTCTCACAACTCTGTTCAGATTGTGATACTTCCGAACCCTTAGATCACAATGGAAGAGGGATGTTTGGGGTCATTAAACCTGGTTTTACCTACTAGTTCTTAGTGAATGCATGTGCTTGCTCAGGAACATTGCCATCTTAAACTTCTTTGTTATGCCTTATTTGTTTTGTCTTTTCCCATTTGAGATTGATCCTTGAAATACGGTAATTTTGTTATTACCTTTAATTTATAATTTATGACCTACAACTTTTATTCCATTCATGCTTTATAGGACCTACACCTTTGATCTCACCCATCCTGTATAGGATTTACACCCTTCTTCGTATCTCCCTCTATTGAACCTACATTTTTTATCTCTGTCACATTTTATTTAATCCGCCCTTTATATGGCATACACTCTTTGCCTCATCAAGCCTTTACAATATTTAATACGAAAGAATATGGAATATGTGCCAGAAAGACACGATCCACATATCCTAACGCCTGTACCTCATCTATACTTATAGCACTTTCATCCTTGATCTCATGACCTTTTAAAGGACTTCGTCTATATATTATAGGATTTAAGCCTTTGATCTCATCTAATCGTTTTAGGACCTACATCCTTCATACAAAGGTGTGTAAACAGACTTGTAGATCATTTGTCACTGGTATAAACACTGCTTTGGACAGACGCATGTCTGCTTGCAAGAATAGTTAAAGGAAGACTTGGTTTTATGACTGCTTTAAAAAAACAGTCATGTCCTTTAGACAGGTCTGGCATATGGTAATATACGAGTAATTACAAAACTTCCAAACTGAGATGATCAAACAAAAAGATAAAATAAGGAAAAGACTGACAGGAAAAATTGAAGCTTTTAATTGCCGTTACTAGGTACAGGCATTTAAAAATAGTTGAGTTACCCATTTTTATGGCACCAAACCTTCTTCTTCTGTTGCGAGCTTAGAGCCTGATAAAAACACAAAACACTAAACTATAGGAGCTGAGGATGATATAAGTACAACACACAGCCAAAGACTAATCATTTCAATCACGAATAATTTCGTCTGGCATGGTTTTGAATTTTTACCAGAGGATATAATATATCTGACGGCAAACATGGAACTATGGAACGCCGTAACTGCCTCCTTATGACAAGATTTCATTATATGCTTATCATTACATAACATATTATACGCTTATCATTCAACATTATACGCTTATCGATCATTCGACATTATACGATTATCATTTGACATTATACGCTTATCATTCGACATTATACGATTATCATTCAACATTATACGCTTATCATTCAACATTATACGATTATCATCCAACATTATACGATTATCATTCGACATTATACGCTTATCATTTGACATTATACGATTATTATTTAACATTATACGATTATCATTCAACATTATACGATTATCATTCGACATTATACGATTATCATTCAACATTATACGATTATCATTCAACATTATACGCTTATCATTCGACATTATATGTTTATCATTTATTATCTGACTTTTGTAGACTCCAGTACACTTTTTGACAAAAAAGGGGTGCTATATTTTATTTTTGCTACGGGCCTATTCACCACCCGGGCCCACAGAGGTGTCGTTTGGTGCCTGTATTTTATAATTTAACACCAATTGGTTTATAACGTGATGACCTAACTAGCTTAATACAAATTAAGCTAATGAAATGTAATCGTTATTGTTTTTTTTTAATATAACCAGATTTCTTCAGGGGTATTTTCCATGGTAACTCATTGAAGTATGCATATACAACATAATCAATTAAAACCTTTTTTAATCAATTGTGACACCCTCAATACACCTGCTTGGGAACATTGCATTTTGTAGACAATAAAAATATGGCAACCGCCGGTGTTACACGTATTGGAGATAGATACAACGACTGGAGAAGAATACTCGTATGTACTTTTGGTCAGCATGAAGCTAATATTAGGAGTAGGATACATCATCTTATACAAGCTATGCAAATACCAGAGTACATATGGACAGAGCATTGCAAAACTGTAAATGTACATTTGCAAAAAAATGTATAACAAGCTTTTTAAGATAAATATAAATGGCGAAAATAGATTTGAAGGCTTAGAAATTAAAGGCCCTCTTATCAAATTTGGTAGTTCGAGAGAAGGTTTAAAGGTTAAGGATGTAGTAGAGTACGACAGATTTCTCCTATTTGATATCAATTGCATGCAGATAGAACCTGATCGAATCAATGGGAATCCGGGTTTCCTGAAAACTTAACAAATGGTGACCATATGATTGAAATGTATCCCTGGATTTCACGAGAAGATGTTATTGAGAGCAAGAGTCAAATACATTTAAACACGAAAAAAATACAAAAAAAAACAATTTTCAAGTCTGCTATAGATTAAACTCGATCCGGTTATAACAACCAGTTTGAGGACATGGGAATCGATTATAGGATCAAGAGAAGAGATAAGCTGCCAACTTTTGACATTAAAATAATTTTGAATAAAGAAAATCGCATTATGGATCTCAGCGACCAAATAGCTTAACTAGAGATCACATTTTGTGCCATGGACTTGTCAATGAGTCACAAAAAAGATCATTGAATATATATTTTGTTCCTGCTTTATTTCTTCGTTACGACAATGTCCCAGACCCTTTTTTGTTTTGGTGGGTACAGTTTATTTGTTCAAAGCATGATATGTCCTGTATATGCCGTTATGAAGTGGCCTCACATAAGCCACGATGTAGCTATCATGGAAGCGTCAGAACGATACAGTAATCGCGTGTAGAGAGAATGCACATTGGGATACAAAACACATATTTTGGATGTATCACGACGGAACGGCAGCAAAATATATCTGATGAAGGCGTGTCGTCTTCTAAAAACCTTTGTCAGCACTCTACCAGACCATAACCAGCTGCATAAGTAAAGGTAATAACAAAACTACCGAACTTGAATGATCAATCTCATAGTCCAGAGAAAATGACAAAAACGAATCAGTCATACCGGAGAATGGGTGGATCGCAATGGTCCTGACTTGGTACAGGCATTTCAAACGAAATGGTGGGTTAAACCATAAGGTGATGGCCTCACAATACCTAAAAATCATATGTTGTAATTGCATTGCACTTCTCTCAGTACCGAGTGAACAAAAGGGGTTAAGAAACTTTCAGAATGCTCTTGTTTATTTTCTCAAGTGTCTTCAACTTTGCATTGAAGCAATATGTCTCTTTCATTTTTTCTTCAGAAATTCTTATTTTAAACCTTTGTTGATACACAGCAGAAGAAAAATCTATACAGGGCCATTAATCTCAACACCTTTCAACAAGCTGGAAGGGAATTTGTCAGTATGAAAACACATCTGGGGTGTATACTGTGTCCCAGTACCTTGATCAGAACATTGTTTGTCAATTTCAAGAACTTGTACATTATCAATTTACCGGTTTCTAACCACATCTTTGATAGTGACTCGTGAACAACGTACTCAAACGAGTTTTTGTATATTTTATCTGTTGTGTTAATATATACACAGTACAATCTGATAAAACGATAAACACGTAAACACTTCTCTAAACAATATGTAATTATGTTTCAAAAATATAGTTTTTGAGTTGCTTTTAGGTTAATGATTTGTTACTTGACTATAACAGTAAATAGTCCCTTGTACAGTTTTACCTAGCTGAACACTTTCATTGTACAACAGTCATTATCATGGTAAAACGGGAAAAGTCCTATGACGTTAAAGACCATCAACTGTTGTGAATAGGTACATTTAATGTAGTGCTATG
>CAXARO010000316.1:0-29781 GCA_963971305.1 Arcuatula senhousia | reverse complement strand
TTCCGAAATTAAATCTAGATATCCTGGGTTTCTAACAGTTTATACAGATGGCTCTAAAGATGGTGACAGTGTTGCTGCTGCTGCTGTCTCAGGGAATAGCACGTCAACACAACGACTCCCGTCTGCTGCTTCCATTTTTACAGCTGAAGCGAGAGCCATTATTTTAGCGCTCAAATTGATTGATGCTTCTGAGCACGCTCAATTCTTTATCTGTTCTGATTCTCTTTCTTGTCTTTTGGCAATTCAGAACTGCAAATTGAAAAATTCATTAATCTCTAAAATTGTTTATATGGTTCATCAATTGATCAGAGGTGGCTTAGAATTGATTTTCCTATGGATACCCAGTCACACTGGTATTCATGGGAATTCAGTTGTGGACAGGGTTGCAAAGGAAGCCCTCCGTAAACCAGTGTCCAATTGTTTTATTCCTTATTCGGATTGTAGTGAGTGAGTGAGTTGGTGTTTTACGCCCGTGCAACGCTATATAGGTTATTTACAGGCGATGAACATGAAAGGGTGATAAAATGAACAAGAAACGATGATGATAAATGAAATATGGGGTGGGATGGGACACAAAGGACCGGTAAATTTTGAAGAACCACAGGAAAAGGGGAGAGGTGGGTAGGGGCGGAAAATTTAGCCTATGTGGTGCACTACTTGGCGGTCCACAAAGGGGTCTTTTACGTACATGAAGCGTGGCACTCTCCACACACGTTGGCCCACTACGGTCGGCGGTCAGGGTTTCCGTATTATAGACCTGACAACCCCCGCGGACGAGGGCCACCCTATTCAGCCACCTAGGGTACACACTTGGTCGCTCTGTGGGCTGAGCACTGACCCGATGTCAGAATCCCAAGACACTTAGTCGCCTCTTACGACAAGCTAGGCTCTGCTGCGGGCCTATTCGCCACCCGGGCCCCGCATGGGACTATTCGGATTGTAGAAATACAATCCGAGTATATGTCCAAAGTTTATGGGACGAGGTTTGGGCTGCCGTCGAGACCAGGTAGTCATCACTAGATGTCGTATAGGACATTCTAGAGTCACCCATGGCTACCTGATGACACAAGAGAAGGAGGTCCCGATATGTATCCCTTGTGACGCACGGTATTCCTTGAGGCATGTTCTCCTCGACTGTGTTGATCTTGCTCCAATTCGCATGAAGTATTTTAACTGTGCATCCATGCACGATTTGTTTAGTGGCACCCCAGCCGATGCCATTTTATCCTTTTTAAAAGAAATCGGTCAGTATTCAAAATTATAGTTTTTGTTATCACCATTTGAAAGTTAATTTGTTGTCATAATATTTAGCTTATTTTTGTTAAGTTCTTTGTTTTCCTATTGCTTTAAATGGTTTTATTGTTTTAGTGTGTTATTTTTTAATGATTATTTTATCTATTTATTTTCCTAGCATACTTTTTGTTTTATCTACGGTCTTTTGACTTTGTTTTATATTAACATGTTATTAACATAATTATATCAACTTGTTTATGTCCCGATGATGGCTGCAATATCGCCGACGGGACATAAAGCAACCAACAATCAATCAATCAATCACTTGATTTTAAAATAAAATATCATAAATGATGTTTTTTTTATAGTACAAATACCAAAGGGTGAAATAACCTAACATCGTTAATTTCACAGGATATGCTACATATTTGAAAGTAAAAACCATAAACTGAGCTTAAAAGTAGATAATTCACTAAATAAACATGTACATGTACAATAGAGGAATCGCGTGTCAAAGCACATAAAATATTAGTTAGTCTAAGAGCTTTTTTGTTACAGAGAATAAATGTGCCTTTCTAGGTTTTTTTTAGCTCACCTGACCAGAAGGGTCATGTGAGCTATTGTCATCACTTGGCGTCCGTCGACCGTAAACTTTTTTAAACGTTAACTCCTCTGACACTTTAAGTTCAATTGGAACCAAACTTGGTATAGTTGTTTATTAGCATTCGGTGCTTAGAACTGATGTGGGGATTTTCGATTCGTCGTAAAACATGGCCGCCGTGGCTAAAAATAGAACATAGGGGGTAAAATGCAGTTTTTTGCAAACAACTCAAAAACGGCTACAGATATCAAAATTCTGGCAAAGGGTAAAAGTGATCAGCACCTCAAGATCTACCTGCCCAGAAATTTTGAAGAAAATCCAACAACCCGTGTAAGAGTTATTGCCCTTTTTGTGGATTTTTTGCAAATTTAGCACCTGTTTAGCTCAATATCTTGAAAACTATACATACTAGATATTTTAGAAATTTAAATTGCATATTGTTAAGCACATCAAGATCTACAAAATATATAACAGGGTCAACGTTGTAGGACCTTTCCTTTTAGGAGTTATTGCGTCCCGTGCAGGGCCCGGGAGGCGAATAGGCCCACAGCAGCGCTAAGCTTGTCGGTAAAAGTCCACTAAAGAGCGCTCAGAAACCTGACATCGAGGTCAGGCCGCTTTGCCCACAAAGCGACTGGGATGTGTGCCCCAGGTGGTTGAATGGGGAAGCCATGACATCGAGAGATGCGGGGTCGTCAGGCGATAATGCGGAAAACCTGACCGCAAACCATAGTGGTGCACCGTGTTGGGAAAAATGTCACGTTCCTCGCACGTTAAAGAACCCTGCTGCAGGTCTCGGTAAGAGTAGGACCCGAAGGATCCCCATGCAAGAGGCAAAATTTCCCGTCCCTACCCATCACTCCTTTTTCCAGTGGCAGTCAAAACTCTCCTACCTGATTGGCATTGTGTCCCCATTTCCTTCACTTCATCACCATTTCATGTTCATTGTATCACCACTTTCATGTTCATCTCCCGGATATAGTCGAAATTGCGCTGCTTGGGAGTAAAGCAAAAACTAACTAAAATTTAGGAGTTATTGCCCTTAGAACGTCAAAATTGAGCATTTTAACAGCATTTCCTCATTACATTGAAAACGTTAACTCCTCTGACACTTCAACTAAGTCCAATTGGAACTAAACTTGCTATTGTTGTATATTAGCATTAGGTGGATAGAACTGATGTGGGGATTTTTGATTGGTTGTAAAACAATGCCGCTGTAGCTAAAAATAGAACATTAGGTTAAACTGCATTTTATTCTAATAACTCAAAAAGGGTGACAGATTTTTAGATTTTGATTGAGAACAAAAGTGATCAGCACTTTAAGATCCACCATATTGTCAGATGACCCCTTATTAGTCTTATGGCCTTTTCAACGTCAAATGGAATTTTCCTTATAACCTTTACTTCAGGCATATGTGTCAGGTGAGCGATTCAGGCTCCTGAGAGCCTCTTGTTTTGAAATTTGATTAGATTTCTTAGTTGCTGTGAAAAGCATTCCGTATTTAAGAAAGGAAACTTCTTATAAATTAAAATCTTCTTAACGTCGTCAAAAAATGGCGGTGGCTATTTTGCCGTATACGGCAGAATAGTCCTTGGGGCTATTTTGCCGTAACATTTCTATTATATATAGTGAATGGAATAAATGGAAAATATGCAGAAATAAAGAATTTTTTATTATATATTTACTGTATTTATGAAAATACATTCAAATAAAACATAATACGCAATTGTTTATATACAAAATATGCAGAAATAAAATTTTTATTTTATTTTATATTTATCGTTTATATGAAAATATATTCAAATAAAACAAATTACGCAAAATACTTCTTTTAAAACGGGACACTGTTTTGCGATGTCGTTTCTTTGGCAGACCAATTACAGTTTGAATAATTCCTCTAGGTCTACCTCTTTGCCTTCTCATGGGGTTTTTGGTTACATGACTCCCAGGACATTTTAATGGTGATTACTTGATTACAAGAACAATTATTAAATGATTATTAGATTACCAAGGTTTGAGATTACCAGGTTGTCATAAAAAAACAAGAGTTGACACTAAAGTATGTCTCGCCTGTCGGCACCATCACAGAACTCATTGAAAGTCTAGCTGGGCCTTCAGAAAAGTTAAAGTCAAGGTCATGTGATAAATGAGAGAATTCCATTTAACCATCACAAATATGTCTGAAGTGTGTTCTAGATACCATAGTTATTTAGAAACAATGAAAAAAAACAACATCACTGAGTCATTCAACCATGAAAATGGGGTCAAGGTCACATTACATGGTGACGTCAGTTGTGTATACCATAATCCCCAAATATCAGATGCCTAGCTATAATATACTTTTCACTTAACTCATTTTTCATCTAAAAATCATCTAAGTTCACAAAGTCACTGAACCATGAAAATGGGGTCAGGGTCACACAACATGGTGTCAATTGTGATGACCAAAACCCCAAATGTCTGTATACCAAATATCAGATGTCTAGCTAAGATACTTTTAACTTAATTTATTTTCCAACTTTGTTGTCATTTGTATTTCCACAAAAGTTCAAATTGTCCCAAAAACCATCTAAGTCCACAGAGTCACTGAACCATGAAAATGGGGTCAGGGTCAAATGGCATTGGGCCAGTTGCATAGACCATATCCCCAACTGTCTGTATACCAAATATCAGATGCCTAGCTATTATACTTTTCTTGTAATTCATTTTCCACAAAAGTCTTGCAAAGGGGGCTTTTGGCCTGAAAAAAACATCTTAGTTCACAGAGTCACTGAACCATGAAAATGGGGTCAGGGTCAAATGGCATGGGGCCAGTTGGGTAGACCATAATACCAACTGTCTGTATACCAAATATCAGATGCCTAGCTATCACTATGAAAAAAAAAATGTACTGTCTATACCAGACACGGTCATTTTTTTACTGCCTTACACTGCTATTTACTGTGAAACTACTGCCAAACAACAGTGAATTACCATTATCCCCCTATACAATCTAGGACAGTTTATGACAGTGATTACCTTCCGCCTATAATGCACTGTCCTACATTGGCCTGCACTGTCCGACATTGGTACAGTTTCACATAGATCGTGACAGACTTTACCTGGATTGTTAGTCCCGTGCGGGGCCCGGGTGGCGAATAGGCCCGCAGCAGAGCCTAGCTTGTCGTAAGAGGCGACTAAGGGTCTTGGGATTCTGACGTCGGGTCAGTGCTCAGCCCACAGAGCGACCAAGTGTGTACCCTAGGTGGCTGAATAGGGTAGCCCTCGTCCGCGGGGGTTGTCAGGTCTATAATACGGAAACCCTGACCGCCGACCATAGTGGGCCAACGTGTGTGGAGAGTGCCACGCTTCATGCACGTAAAAGACCCCTTTGTGGACCGCCCAGTAGTGCACCACATAGGCTAAATTTTCCGACCCTACCCATCTCTCCCCTTTTTCCTGTGGTTCTTCAAAATTTACCGTTCCTTTGTGTCCCACCCCATCCCCATATTTCATTTATCATCATCATTTCATGTTCATTTTATCATCCTTTTCATGTTCATCGCCTGTAAATAACCTATATAGCGTTGCACGGGCGTAAAACACCAACTCACTCACTCACTCACCTGGATTGTTAATCACTGTCCTAAATTGTTACAATTTTGGGCAGTAGTAAACAATTTTACCTGTATTGTTTATCACTGTCCTGGTCCGTAACAATTTTGCACAGCAGTTGACAATTTTTCTTGACCTATTATGCACTGTCCATAATTGCCATAGTAAAAGGCAGTTCTTGACAAGATATCCACTAACTGTTATGCACTGTTGTGGATTGATGCAGGAAATATTAGGTCATGACAGATTTGTGTTTTCTGTCTTGAACTGTCATAAACTTAAGCAGGAAATAATAGATGGTAACAATTTATAACGGTCTCTTATTTACTGTCCTTAATTTTGTTAGTTTTTGGCGAAGACGAGATTATTTTTATTTTTATTTAATTATTATGCTTTAAATGCTTGGTACATAGAATCTTTTATAACCTAGCCCGCCACACCGAATGCGCGAGTTCTATGTTTTTTTTTAATTTTTATTTTCACATATTTTTCTATCAGAATCAGAACCACAAATGTATAACTGTCACATGCATTCGTAAAGCCACCTGGAAAAAATCTTCTATTTATAAAATGAAAGAAACTTTTCTGACACAAGCTCTTAAAATGGCTGAATATTTGTTGTTCAAAATTAAGATTAATTAATATTTTGTTTAAACATCGTCATGCATGAGATATAATATGCATTTCTTACAGTAACGTTTGCAATGCCAATAATTTTAAAACTCGGAAATAATCATTTTTATGATTTTCATGTCAATAATAATAATTGGAGAAGAAAAAACCCACTATAAATAATAAAAGAAACTAGAAGGAAAATGTGTTTATGAGCGATGGGTGAACCGCCCGTACTGGAAATATCGTCACCCCCTCAAACATGAAGTTCTTAGTGACCTAAATTTAAGTGGGCGATAGCAGTACACACCTATAGTGTTTAAATATTATTGTCTCCAAACATGCATCGAACATTAAGTAAACGAAGAAATAAGCCATAGTCGTTCATGTGTAAAATATAGGACGCAGTGACCTATTTTCAAGTGGGTGATGAGTTTCTTTTCAAATCAAATCTAGTATTGAAATATCATCAATGATCATTGGCATCCACTATGCAGTATTCAAGATCACCAAAATGTTACAGATACACCGATGATTGGATGCACGGACGCGCAAGCGTAAAAATATAGCTCTAGCCAACATACATAACTATTAAAGCAATGAAAAACTTCTTTTCCGTGTTAAATGTATCTTTCAATATGATAAATGGTTTTATTTATAGCCTTTGTTTCTAATTGTAAAATTACAGGTCCAAGGTTCTCTTAAGATAAAAATTAAAACGGGTCTATAATTCCCAAGACTTACTCAATAGTTAAAATACATCCTTACCACACTTGTACATACGCCTGTTACGTTTTTACCATTTTCCAGCGGATCGCTATATTCTCCGCTTTGTATACTTATATAATTTATCTTGAAAAAATATTTTGGCAGCAGAGGTTATTTCTGCAATATAAAATTATGCTAATAAAGAATAAATAATAAACTATTTTGTCTCTTTACCTTTAAAAATAAATATTTTTTCCTACCAAAACATAAAATAACCCCCCTTTTTTAAACTAAGTTAAATGGTCCGCCCCTAAGCCCGGTCTACATTATTTATACATTATTTAGAGACATTTGTAAATTAACAAGTTACGCAATACTGCCGTGTGTGACCAGGCAGTAGACAGGATGTTTATTGTGAACGACATGTATATTACTTAATACCTGCATGTCTGTCTAGGTAGCAGTTTAATTAGCCAAACGCGTACCTGAGGCAGTTTACACTCAGAGGAGAGAGTTCACAGTTTTAGAAAATCATCAGTTTTACTTTAAACATTTAACGCAGGAAAATACATGCACTTGAAAAGAAATGAAAGTATTTAATGCATGTACACATACTTCTTATTCGTTCCGTTTTGAAAACAATAATTTAAAAATTGGTAGAAACACTGAATACAATCAAACATTACATTATTTTATATGGATGCATTGACTAAGAACTTGTCATGAAAGATCGACCTATCTTCGTGTTCTACGATAAGACCCCTTCCAATCTAATCATACCAAATCTAAGTAGACATAAACTAATCAAAATTATTATTTCTCGAGAGAGGTGAGTACACACTAATATTCTTCTTTAAAAGTCCTTTTTTTTACTCCCAGACCCCTCCATATTCACTTCATTATTGCAAGTTTTATGAAACTTGGGATTCTTACATCGGGTCAGTGCTCAGCCCATAGAGCGACCAAGTGTGTACCCTAGGTGGCTGAATAGGGTGGCCCTCGTCCGCGGGGGTTGTCAGGTCTATAATACGGAAACCCTGACCGCCGACCATAGTGGGCCAACGTGTGTGGCGAGTGCCACGCTTCATGCACGTAAAAGACCCCTTTGTTGACCGCCATGTAGTGCACCACATAGGCTAAATTTTTCGCCCCTATCCACCTCTCCCCTTTTCCTGTGGTTCTTCAAAATTTACAGTTCCTTAGCGTCCCACTCACCCTCATATTTCATTATCATCATCATTTCATGTTCTTTTTATCATCCTTTTCATGTTCATCGCCTGTAAATAACCTATATAGCGTTGGACGGGCGTAAAACACCAAGTCACTCACTCACTATGAAAATTATTGTGTGATATAGATCTATTAGGAGTTGTGAATAAATGTTATAGATTGTAGCGCACACACGGTTAATTAACCTTTTTTTATATTTTTTTGTGCTCCATATTTTGTACATGTTGCGAAAAACAGATACGTGTTGCATTATGCGTCATCAATGACCTATATAATACATTATTATTTAAAGCGTGTATGTAGCAATTAAATCCCTGTCGCCCATCTACTTCCTGTTTTGAAAATATCAGTGATGTTACTCAAGGCATAAAATCAGAACGCTACCAATAGTTAATCGTTCTATGAGTGTTCTTGTTGTTTAGTCTCACAAACTTATTTTTAAAGATCTCCAAAATTCATTACTTTTCTATACAAGAATTTCCAGGAATTTACAAGTAATAACTCTTAATTTTTGAACAATTTTAGATAAACAGGCGGCAGATGTCTCTGTTGAGAATTCCCAGGGGAGTGGGTGAGGGCTTCTGCGAAAAAAAAAAGCTTCCCCGCAAAGACAGGTGGTGAGAAAACATCTGTCTCCCGTGAGACAGACTACTGAGGCTTTCACGGTAAATCAAGATTATGAAACATTATGAAATGGATGTTGCTTAATTTAATTAATGTGTTATGTTGATCAAAATTCTTTTAATTTAGTAGTGACAAAGAGGCAAATGCAAATTCAACATTGGGTCCATTCAGCATAGAATTGAAAGAAACGCCGCAAAACGTGCCACCTTACAACTATTTCTGGTGAAAAAGGGTTACCGGCTATGCTTTACCGCTGGTAAACTGAAGACTAATCAAATTAATGGTGTATGATTTTGACAGGAAGCGGATGATAAGAAAAAATAGCTTGACACATACTAGGATATATTAGACTGCTGTTTACCGCTTATATCTAGTGTGCTTTTCTACAAGTCATGATCAGGTATATTATTTTGGACTACCTTCTTCATAGTCGGTGACAAGGATAGCAACAATGCAGCTCGTTCGACACATTAAAGTACATCTTACCTTTCCAGCTATCGATAAATATTCCAGTGATATTGATTGTGTATTGCAGATCAAAGGACCGGCCTGAGCCAGATTCAAAAATAAACATGAAAAGTATAAGGTGGCAATGTGTTCATAGAATTGCATTTTTTTTTATTTACAAACAAATCTACAAAGTTTTTCCCAATACTAAAAAACCATTTAAATAATTAATCAAATAAATATTAATTTTATGAATACGTAATGCATTAAACAAGTTATTAATTGATCCTATTTGTAAAGGGAAACAATGATAAAAATAAAGTCCACTTCAACTTGAATGGTGGAAGAAATAGAAAATTTGTGCTTTGAATTCTTACTTAAATTTTGACAAGCATTGGTTATTTAGATTTTTGTCCGGGTAAATTTAGATTTTTTATCGTTTACAAGGATTTTTTCGTTTAAATTTGATGCAGACAGCTACATTCAACAATCAAAGTACTTACAAGTCACGGGGTGGGGTGGGGGGGTATTGTTACTCTAAGTACTTTAGGGTACAAATATTCATATGTTCGCCTGCTTAAAAAAATAAACCCATTCATATATTTTAATGCATTTGAAATTACACAGAATATACTTAAACTTGACATATTTTATAGATATTCTATTAAAATCTAACGGTTTGAATGCTTAAAGTTATCGAATGCATGTACAGTTAGGGTTACATGGAGGCAAATTGTGAATACGAATTGCATATTTTAAAATTGTATGTCGCATAAAAACTTTTTTGGAAAATAAAATTAGATAAAACATAAACAAAGACAAGAACTGAAATATGTGAATGTTTATTATTTATTAAACCAATGAATGAAAAAAAAATAGTAATGGTTTAATTTAATTTCACAATTTCATTTAATATACGTGCGCGCAGTCTTGAGCGTTTGATTAATCTAATATTTGAATAAGTTAAAAACTTTTTTTTTAATTACTCCTTTACTTGTAAAAATAATCCTGTGGTAAAAATGAATTTGTATAAAAGGAATTAATACAATGTATCTATAAAACTGATGGTACATTGTATCTGTGAAATATTCCTTGGTATGATGAGTTTAAATGTTAATTGTGCAAGAAGTTTTGACATGTTTATTGTAACTACCAAAATCAACAAGCCGTATACGTGTATTCTGATACTAAATGCACCCAAGGACGCAAATCATTTTATTTAACATAATTCTGAATTAAAAAACTCGTAATAAATAAACAAACTAATACTGGTACATGTACATATAATATATAATCCCAGGGATTAAATACAACTGTTTTGGAAATCCCTGATAATTCTTTTGTCATTCCAAATTTACTATTTTAGTTATAAATTTTAATTCGAATTCTTTATCTAGCCTTTATTTGTATCATTGAACAATATCATAATCATTTATCAGATATTTTTCATTAAACATTGGATGACCTTACCCAAGTCCGTCTTAAGACCTACGTTGAGTCATGTTTTCGAAGGTCTCTCCGTAATTTTCTCCTTACTTTAGGACACCTGACGTTCCAAATGTATTTCAACTCTATTAATGATCTAATTATATTTAATTATTAATTCTTAAAAACTAATCTAGTCACACCTATGCAAGAAACACCAACCAGATTTTGAAGGATTTATATCATTAAATCAAACTACATTAGAAACGTTATATATAAGTATATGTATGTATGGTCGAAAAATAAGATATATTATCTTCTGTAAGAATTCCTTCATTGACTTTATTTTTCTTCATATGTTCGGGTCCGGTAGCTGAATTGGCCCGCAGCAGAGTCTAGATTCCCGTAAGAGGCGACTAAGGGTCTTGAGATTCTGATTCTGCCAGTGCGACAAAGTGTGTACCCTTGGTGGGTGAATAGGATGACCCTCGTCCTCGGGTGTTTTCAGGTCTATAATACGGAAATCCTGACCGCTGACCATAGTGAGCCAAAGTTTGTTGAGAGTGTCACGCTTCATACACGTAAAATACCCCTTTGTTGACCACCAAGAAGAGCATCACATAGGGTCATTTTTTCTACCCACCTCTCCCATTTTCTTGTGGTCTTCAAAATTTGATATCCCCCTTTCTCATCATTCATGTTCATTTTATCATCTTTTTCATGTTCATCGCTTTTAAATAACCTATATAGCTTTGCAAGGGCGTAAAACACCAACTCTCTCTTCATATGTTCACAGTTTTAATTTCTCAACAAAATTAAAACTAACTCAAGTAATAATATATTTATATTAATTGATTATTGATTGAAATGCATACCTGCCGTTTTATAATAAAAAAATCTGTCAAAGTAAAAAATGGCCGGATTTCGTTAAACAGGAAGTAGGTGAGCGACAAACCTATAATCGAATCCCATGTTATGGGACCCCACCCTGATGCTGTATACCAACTATCAAGTGGCTGTGATCAGTAGTTGCTGAGAAAACTGTTACGAAAAATATTTCCCCGCCCGCACGCCGCCCGCCCGCCCGACATTCACCATTTTATAACCCGGATTTTTAACTCCGTGAAATCCGGCCTATTATAGTTAGGATTGCACGAGTTAAGAAGTTACTAGGAATAATTCGAAAACACCCCTAAGTATTTCTAAGTCATTCCTAGATGTTTCCATAAGTCTGTCTAAGCACTCTTCTTGTGGTTTTTCTAAGGAAAGTTTCGGGAACACCACCCCAGATTAATACTGCAAAGGATCGAAACGGAAAATTCATATTATTTAAAGGGTGATCTAGCCTCGGATCTAGAAAAACGTACAAAGATGAATTTGTAGGTTTTTTTTGAAATTTTCTAAACCATGAATCATATTTTAACATGAAAAAGCCTTTCAAATAAGCCATGCATGATTAATAAAAAAGAAAGAGCAAAATATAGAACAGCTTTTTCAAAGAAAAGTAGCGAAAACATATCGTGAATGTAGGTTTGGTCGCGACATGTATTCCACATCTCATTTTTATGATTGATAGGCCGGCACATGATAGGCAAAGTGTTTTTCCGAATCTAGGTGCTTTCGTCGAGGTCCGCTATCGCTTTACCAAGAATGCATTTTCTGAAAATCTAGGTGCTTTCTTCGAGGTCCGCTATCGCTTTTCCGAGAAAAAACATTTTCTAAAAATCTAGGTGCTTTCTTCGGAGAAAAACAAATCGGCCTCACGACCTATCCATTTTATGGCTTCAAACTTTGTTGACATGTTGATTTTATTAAAAACATGGTGTTTTATTTGGTTATTTCAACTTATTGATTAATTTGGTTATTTTTTGTGGTCTCAAGCGTCAACATTCAGCATTATTGTCAAAATGAGGTCTTGTTCAAAATCTATGAAGACTACCAAGAAAGTTTTTTTTAAATGAATGGCGATTAATTCTACAAAAGACCTAGTGCAAAAAGCCCCCCCCCCCCCCCAAAAAAAAAAAAAAAAAAATTCACACCCGTCTTCAGTCGATAAATTAAGATCAGTGTGAAAAGCCGGATTGGAAGGTTATTTTTCTGGCACATATTCCTTATTCTTTCGTTTTTAATTTTACAAATTTCTCTGGCAAAAGAACGCGTGCATCTCTCCCGGGGCCACTTTCCTCTATCAAGCAGGAGTACCAGAGCAAGATATCTGGCCAAGAACCGACAATCGCTCAGTAGAAAGCTCTAGAAAATATAAACATCAGTCTGTTCTGTTTAATGGAATGCCATCACTTAGCATCCGTTGTTCAATTTCTACTTTCAGGTACAAGCGTCTCTTACAAGTCTTATATTGGTGAAACTGCAGAACTTAGTAGTGTGTTTACGTGGTTGCTGGTTGGTAAACTAAGGCAACGACCAATTGATTTTCGGGGGGGGGGGGGGGGGGGGGCTGGGATTTTCACCCGAGCTGGGAATTTTTTTTTCGACCGCTGCGCGGGCCAGCTTATTTTTTTCCCATACACTCAATGCTAGAAAATTTTGTTCATAAAATCTCTTTTTTTTTCTAATGCGCGAAATGAGGGCCAGAGTATTTTTTTCCCTATATGCTGGCCAGACTATTTTTTAGGCCAAAAATCAGAGCCAGAATATTTTATTATCCAGCCCCCTCCCCCCCCCCCCCGAAAAGCAAATGGTCGATGCCTAATCAAATGTGTCGAAATTCTTTCATGGGTTAAGTACAGATTTGTATAGAAATTTAATTCATATATGATATATGGACACCACCTTGAAATAGAAGAGCTTTTTTTTTCAGGTGTAAACGTTAATGTGATGTTTGGAATAAGGAGGTTACATGTGTGCTCTATAAAGTTGTGTTAGAGGAGTTCCTTTAGTTTTTTTGTTAGGAGTATTTTCGGTTTGCTTATAAACTTGTGGTTTTGATTCCAATTCTGATACAAAAGTATGTGCAAATTACATACATAGAACTTCGAGCATGCGTTGTATCAGGCTAGGTTATTATTAATAAAAATATTCTTTTCGCCGCCAAAAACTAATAAAATGAAGGACAGTACATAATAAACCATTATAAACTGTTACAAATCTGTCATGACCTATCATTTCCTGTAGCAATTCAAAACAGTGCATAACAGTTAGTCGATATCTTGTCAAGAACTGCCCTTTACTATGGCAATGGTGGACAGTGCATAATAGGTCAAGAAAAATTGTCATCTGCTGTGCAAAATTGTTACGGACCAGGACAGTGATAAACAATACAGGTAAAATTGTTAACTACTGCCCAAAATTGTAACAATTTAGGACAGTGATTAACAATCCAGGTAAAGTCTGTCACGATCTATGAGAAACTGTACCAATGTCTGACAGTGCAAGCCAACGTAGGACAGTGCATTATAGGCAGAAGGTAATCACTGTCACAAACTGTCCTTGATTGTAAAGGGTGATAATGGTAATTCACTGTTGTTTGGCAGTAGTTTCTCAGTAAATAGCAGTGTAAGGCAGTAAAAAAATGACTGTGTCTGGTATAGACAGTATTTTTTTTTCGTTCATAGTGTATTATGCTATTCTTGTAATTCATTTTCCACAAAAGTCTTACAAAGGGGTCTTTTGGCCTGAAAAAAACATTAAGTTCACAGAGTCGCTGAACCATGAAATTGGGGTCAGGGTCAAACGGCATGGTGCCAGTTGCGTAGACCATAATCCCAACTGTCTGTATACCAAATATCAGATGCCTAGCTATTATGCTTTTCTTGTAATTCATTTTCCACGAAAGTCTTACAAAGGGGTCTTTTGGCCTGAAAAAAAAACACATCTAAGTTCACAGAGTCGCTGAACCATGAAATTGGGGTCAGGGTCAAACGGCATGGTGCCAGTTGTGTAGACCATAACCCCCAACTGTCTGTATACCAAATATCAGATGCCTAGCTTTTATACTTTTCTTGTAATTCATTTTCCACAAAAGTCTTACAAAAAAGTTTACGCCGTCGCCGCCGCAGGAAAGTAATACCTATGTCTCGCCTTCAGCGACTGAAGTCGCAGGCGAGACAATAAAATGATCATGGTTCGTGATTTATTGTATGTATTTAATTAGGGGCATTATAAAAATTCTGAAACCTTCGGCAGAATCTTCACCGATAGTGCAACTACTGAGCCAAGTTTCAGTTTCAAATTGTCTAAACCCTAAGGTTCTTCCTATCTTAGTAATAATTTGGTTCCCCAGTTTGGTAATTTTGGTTTTACTTTTCTATGCTCTTCATATTCATATAGTGTTTGGCTTTTTTAATATATTTGGTAGAGCGCCTCTGATGAGTCTTGAATAGACGAAACGCGCGTCAGGCGTAACAAAATTTATTGTCTGGAACTTTGTTGTCATTTGTATTTCGAACACACGTGAAGGTTAGCACTGCTGGTGGGGTTTTAATTCCGAGGTTACCCCGCTCCGACACCAACACTTTTGAGTTGGAGAAAAACATCAAAGCTTAAAATTATCCGTCTAATTTTCAAAATTGTCAAAACCCTAAGGTTCTTCCTACCCCAGACATAGGTTGATTATCTAAGTAATAATTTGGTTCCCCAGTTTGGTAATTTTGATTTAACTTTTCTATGCTCTTCATATTCATATAGTGTTTGGCGTTTTTAATATTTATGGTAGAGCGCCTCTGATGAGTCTTGAATAGACGAAACGCGCGTCAAGCGTAGCAAAATTTATTGTCTGGAACTTTGTTGTCATTTGTATTTCCATATCCCAAATAACCTTGAAGGAGTTGCGTGACCTTAGACTTACTATGTAGCCCAGCCCCTAGGGGCATTATCGAAATTCCGAACTACTGAACCAAGTTTTGTGTTCTGTATTATAAAAAACCTGGAAGGAGTTGCGTGACGAAGGAATTATGTGCCCCTAGGCTATCTATGCAGCCCAGTCCTAGGGGCATTATCAAAATTTCGAAACCTTCGGCACAGTCCCCGTCCAAAATGCAATCAATGACCCAAGTTTCATCTGTCTACTCCCAGTGGTTACGGAGATAGATTATCCCATACGTACGTACATTGAACAGCAATACATTATCCTCGCGCTTTCGCTAGTGCGGGGATAACAAAGAAAGCATTTGGTTGTCAAAAGTCTGAAAAAGCAAAGCGTTAGTTAGATAGTTATTGCTTTACTCCCAAGCAGCACGATTTCGGCTATATCCGGGAGATGAACATGAAAGTGGTGATACAATGAACAATGTAATGATGATGAAGTGGAGGAAATGGGGACACAAGGCCAATCGGGTAGGAGAGTTTAGACTGCCACTGGAAAAAGGAGTGATGGGTAGGGACGGGAAATTTTGCCTCCTGCATGGGGATCCTACGGGTCCTACTCTTACCGAGAACTGCAGCAGGGTTCTTTAACGTGCGAGGAACGTGACATTTTCCCAACACGGTGCACCACTATGGTTTGCGGTCAGGTTTTCCGCATTATCGCCTGACGACCCCGCATCTCTCGATGTCAGGGCTGCCCCATTCAACCACCTGGGGCACACATCCCAGTCGCTTTGTGGGCAAAGCGGCCTGACCCCGATGTCAGGTTTCTGAGCGCTCTTTAGTGGACTTTTACCGACAAGCTTAGCGCTGTTTCGGGCCTATTTGCCTCCCGGGCTCCGCACGAGACTAATATGATAAGAAAGCAGCGGAAACGACACTTACAACAGGCAGTCGTGTGTGGTTATACTGCAGCAGAGTACCAAAGGGCAAGTCTCCAAAATTACTACAAAAATGGGTAGGACCCTTCACAATAATATATACTGGTCCAAATAATACTTTTAAGATAAGAAGAGATTCCACTAGAGTTACAATGAAAGCACTAGTTCATGCCAAGCGGTTAAAAGAATATCATGATCCGGCAGACAGACCCGATTATTTTATACCAGAATACCAAGACATTGAACTAAACCCGGAAGAACTAGATGAACATGATACTAACTTAGTGGATTTAGATGTTCAAACACAAAGTCAAGACCAGGAAGTGGTACTGGTAGATGCTAATGATCAGGGAACTCAGAATCCAACCAAAACAGTGGACAGAAACCAGTAGCCTCCCAGAACTCAGAAAGGTGAACAACATGACATTATTCAGACTCAGGTCAATAAGCATCCTCAGCAACAATCATAAACCAATGCCAAAGAACAACAGCAAACCGAAGTAAAAACTCATTCACAACCTTTGAATCACAGTAGGCCAAAATTTAACAAAAAGTCACAACAGCAGTTATCTCCTTTCAAAGAGGGAGACATTGAGAAAATATATGAGTACAGTCTTTATCAAAACAAACCTATATACAAGGTCAAGATTTCTGGTCAACCAGGAACGTCGTGGCAAGATGGGTTTCGTATACCAGAAGGTTTGAAGCAAAATTTTCACAAATTGTACAATGCTAAAGGCAAGCGTAGGAAAAGACCAGATAACAAAAGAAAATTCTTTGATATAACACTGAATCAAGTAAATTCAATTTCACAAGCAACACCAAACACAAAAATAGTCAGAGTATCTGTAGATAGGGATCAAAGGGAATCAAGATATTTATTGACCAGACCAAATGGTCAACAATTTAATCGTTTGCTAATGAGTCATGAACTTCCATGTGATATTTTTAAAGCATTTATTAAAAGTATTGAACAAGCACAAATTAGTTGCATACAATCCAAAAATCCTTTAAAACAAAAACACTTTATACCGGTTTCAGAGTATGACATTAGGACAAACAAATTCACACATCATCTAACTCCAAAACATAGGGTGGTGTTACCAGAAAACCAATCATCTGCAAATGGAATTCAAATGTTCAAAGCTAAGTTAATAGAACAGTTTGTTAAAGCAAATGGTCATGTTCCAGGTTTATATTAAAAGATGTTTCTTTTTGTGTTTTTTTTTACACACATCATATTCATTTACAATTTTTGTTTTGTTTAGTTCATTTCAATATTTTTCATACTGAATATTACAGTAGTTTTTTTATGTGCCACTGAAGTCAAACATCATGCAAGTACAACTCATTGTACTGCTAATATTTCTAGGGCGAAACACTGTCTTCATAGAGGTACATGATGATTGTACATATACCTATATTTTGGCATAAAATTAAGGCACCACATAAATGAGGGTTGGCCTCATCAACCGAACTTCATTTCTTGTGGATCTTTAAAGTAGGAGTGATGACCCTGCTTAAAAGAACATCTAAACGTTTTACAAATTATTATTTCTTACAGATAAAGCAAAATAACTAAATATGACAGTGTGCAGCTTTATCATTTTTTTTAACCCATTACACAAATCTGACAGATTTTCAGTGTTTTTTTTTACAAATCCATTTTTGAATTTCCATATTTCTTTTACCAAAATAAGTAATCCTCTGTCACAATAAGATTTTTTTTTCATTATGTGTCACATGTGTCAAGGTTGTAACTCAATGCAGAATTCTTAGATGTATACCTATAGATCAGATGTAACAGACTAGTCTTCAATATGCATGTCTTTGGCTTACAGTTTTCTCCAGAATCTTCAAATGTGTCAGTGGTTCCAAGTTTCCCCCCGGGAAACTTCAAATGTGTCAGTGGTTCCAAGTCCCCCCCCGGGAAACTTCAAATATTAATGGTAAAGTTTCCCCCAGGAAACTTCAATTATTAGTGAGTGAGTGAGTGAGTTGGTGTTTTACGCCCGTGCAACGCTATATAGGTTATTTACAGGGGATGAACATGAAAAGGGTGATAAAATGAACATGAAATGATGATGATAAATGAAACATGGGGATGGAATGGGAAACAAAGGACCGGTAAATTTTGAAGAACCACAGGAAAAGGGGAGAGGTGGGTAGGGGCGGAAAATTTAGCCTATGTGGTGCACTACTGGGCGGTCCACAAAGGGGTCTTTTACGTGCATGAAGCGTGGCACTCTCCACACACGTTGGCCCACTATGGTCGGCGGTCAGGGTTTCCGTATTTTAGACCTGACAACCCCCGCGGACGAGGGCCACCCTATTCACTTGGTCGCTCTGTGGGCTGAGCACTGACCCGACGTCAGAATCCCAAGACCCTTAGTCGCCTCTTACGACAAGCTAGGCGCTGCTGCGGGCCTATTCGCCACCCGGGCCCCGCACGGGACTCAATTATTAGTGGTTCAGTTTCCCGGAAACTTCAAATATGTGTGGTTCAAAGTTTACCCCAGGAAACTTCAAATATGAGTGGTTTAGTTTCCCCCGGAAACTTCAAATATGTGTGGTTCAAAGTTTCCCTCAGGAAACTTCAAATATTAGTGGTTCAGTTTTCCCCAGGAAACTTCAAATATGTGTGGATCAAAGTTTCCCTCAGGAAACTTCAAATATTAGTGGTTCAGTTTCCCCAAGGAAACTTCAAATATGGCATCGGTTTCAAGTTTCTCCTAGGAAACTTCAAATGTGTGTCACTTGTCCCCGCAAGGACAAGTTCAACCTGCAAAGCTTTGGCCTGTAAGCAATGCAGGTTGACAGGAGCGAAGGACAAAATATTAAGAAATTGTCTTGTTCTGGCCTGTGAACAAGGCAATTAATCTGCAAGGCTTTGGCCTGTAAGCACTGCAGGTTAAAAAAAAATACTAGGAGCATAAGACAAAATCAAAAATTGTTTGTTCTGGCCTGTGAACAGCAATTTGTGAAAGAATATTGCTCAGAATGCTCCCATGGAGCTTAATGGAGTCTCCAAGCCACAAGGGTGACTGCGGTAGGAGACAGTGTCTTTTTATTCCATCCGAATATGGAATAATCGGTCAGCAGATTATTAACGCCATGGAGGAATATCAAGACTTAACTAGGATACCACACACGAGGAAAACACTCCCATGTAATCCTAATAATGTGCGACAAGCATTCAAACTTACAAACAAGTACTCAAACATGTGTTTTAATTCAAAGGACAAGTTATTCAATTATATGTGTTTCAATCCAAAGGACAAAGTGTTCATATTCAGTGAAAAAAAATACTTCAGTTAGTTGGGTTCAAATATTCAATTATATTTATTTAATCATTCACTTATTAGTTTATGCTTTATCTTATTTAGTATTTTTATTATGTTTTGTTTATTTGTATATTATTGACCATATATAATTTTCGAAAGGATATATTTTTCATGAATTTTTCGGAGAAAATTTTTTGTGCAGGAGGGGAGAATGTATGACCAGTGCACAAGGCGTTGTGCACGAAAAATCAAATATTTCGGTAGTAAATCTCTCCCTTTCATTTTATTAGTTTCAATATATATTTTTGAATATATTTTTGAATATTTTTAACATTATTTTCATTAAATTAATTATTTCACTTTTAAATATTTTATTCATTCAATTACTTTGCTTTTAAATTATTTTCCCACGGATAAATTCTTTTGGATTAGTGTAAATTGGAAGAGATAAAGGGCTAATCAAGTTCTATTCATTTTTGACATTAATTCTGTTTTAATCTTTTATTGTAATAAGTGTGAAATACCATTAAGGATATTAGCTATTGTCACTTAAAATTCTTATTTACTAGACAGATTAATTAGTCTTTTTTATCTAAGTATTTGGTTGTTAAGGATATATTTTGTATTATGTTTTTATTGTTAATCTGAGTTGATAGTTTTGGATTTGTAAGGACAGTTATATTTTGATTTTGAAGCAAGTCAGATGTGTTTTAAAATGCTTTCTACATATTTCAACTACTAAGGACAGACTACCTTTTCTATTATTTAGGATTTAATGGATATACTGTTTTAAATGAAATTATGATTATTTGTTTATACTGTTGACTTTATTTGTAAATATTAAATGTGTTGTTATGCTGGAATAGACTTTATGTACAGAGCAAAATGAACAATTCAAGTAGAGCTATTTCACCCGCGCACTCAACACCCACAGTGCGTGTCTGATCCGGGCAATGAGACAATGACATTAAATTCCATTCCCCATGCTCAGCGCCTCGGTCAGAGAGTAACATACAATTTATGTGTCAAATCTGATGAAAAAAGTTGATTCCCAAACAATTTCTTGTCAATTTTTTTGAACCGTCATATAATTTTATGCTAAAATATAATATTTAACTAAAGTGTCATATATTTTACATAAGAAATTTGTAAATGTAATCTATATTTATATGCAAACAAATTTTCTTCACAATCTCTTAACTATATGAACCTTATTTTTAAAGTCACCAATGTGTATAAATGCAATTTTTCAACTTAACATACCATTTATGTGTCAAATCTGATGAAAAAAGTTGATTCGCAAATAATTTTTTGTCAATTTAATTGGACCGTAATATAATTTTAAGCTCAAATATATGATTTTACTTAAGTTTAATATATTTTACATAAGAAATTTGCAAATTTGAACTATATTCCTATGCGAACAAATTTTATATAGTCAATTGAAAAAAATCAAATAAAATTTACAAGATTATTGATATCTCCTGATTGTTCTATTGTTGACAAATTTAACAATTTTTTGAAATAATTGTTTTAAGCAGAATTAACCCTTTTACATTTAAGAGATTTTTTTCAGCACAATTTCTTTTTTTGTATTTAAAAAACAGAACGAATGAAATAAAATTATATTATTATTGTTATATTTATAGAAGATAAGAACACGAACTTTGCCTATTTAGTTATTAAAGGAAGTACTATGCAAACAATTAAATTCATTGGATTAATAATATTAACACATTCATAGACCTGTATATCATGTATATTAATATTTTAATATACAGGTCTATGACACATTCAAACAGAAAATGTACGTCTTATTTAACACTATAGCATAACTTATTTAAAACAAATTCAACTAGCGCCGAGACTGGTTTGTGTTGCGTTATACATAAACGTAGGTAAAAACGATAACTTCGTTTCACCGAAGAGTTTTCTAATTATACCGATCGATCGTATCAGTCAAAATACAACTACCCATGCTGAGCATAATTGGTAGACACAAACGTAGTCATGGTCACAAACGATACTCCTTCTTACAGACTTACTAGCATCATATGTGACGTTGCCCTTTTCCGTCTTTTTAAGCCTGTAAAAAGTGAACCTCTTGCTACTGAGGATAGAGAATTTTTCCATATTCCATTTAAGAACAAAGGGATAGATGCTATTATCATCAGCAATATTTTAAATCGGAATGTAAATCGTTTACATCTCAAATTCCTCCATATTTCAAAAATCAGTCAACACCAATTGTTTCCTACCGCTACACTAAAACCATATTTAGTAAAATTTTCAACCACAAAAAGGCATTGCAGGACCTAAACATTGAAGAATATCTAAAGTCCCCTCTGACATGTGATTGCTATGCTTCTCCCTTTGCCTATGGTCCATCTGGTCATGTCATCACGGGTGATCTTAAGATAATTGAAAATGATTTGTTACGTAATGTGGTTTCCCATGGACCTAAATTCAGGGAACCACAACGTATAAATTGGAATCACCACTTTAAGATCATCATGGACGCTGAGGAGGACTATGCTAGAGCCTGGATGAAGGGGGAAAAGGACCAAGAACCAGAGCGTGAATCACTGTCGGACTGGGTAAGGACTATCCGATCTCTTGTACAATGCCGAATAGACAAACTTCGCAAATGTGTGAACCCCGGCTTTCTTCTGTATGTAGATATCATGAAGCTCTCAATTGTCTCTCTTCCTTACATGACAGGTATGTTGTCACGCCAGCAGACAAGGCTTCCAATAATATAGTTTTTGTATGTAAAGCACATTATTACAATTGTCTAATAAAAGAACTAGGCATATACGTCCGCTAGTGCTACATACAAACGGACTGCATTTAATAAAGATGAGTGAGTGAGTGAGTTGGTGTTTTACGCCCGTGCAACGCTATATAGGTTATTCACAGGCAAGAGTGACAAAATGAACATGAAATGATGATGATGAATGAAATATGGGGGTGGGATGGGAAACAAAGGAACAGTTAATATTAAAAACCACAGGAAAAGTGGGTAGGGGCGGAAAATTTAGCCTATGTGGTGCACTACTTGGCGGTCCACAAAGGGGTCTTTTACGTGCATGAAGCGTGGCACTCTCCACACACGTTGGCCCACTATGGTCGGCGGTCAGGGTTTCCGTATTATAGACCTGACAACACCCGCTGACGAGGACCACCCTATTCAGCCACCTAGGGTACACACTTGGTCGGTCTGTGGGCTGAGCACTGACCCGACGTCAGAATCCCAAGACCCTTAGTTGCCTCTTACGACAAGCTAGGCTCTGCTGTGGGCCTATTCGCCACCCGGGCCCCGCACGGGACTTTAACAAAGATGAAATCATAGCAAACCATAGCTCATTTGTGTCTCTTTCAATATTCAAATGAAAGAGGAGTGAGTGAGTGAGTGAGTTGGTGTTTTACGCCCGTGCAACGCTATATAGGTTATTTACAGGCGATGAACATGAAAAGGGTGATAAAATGAACATGAAATGATGATGATACATGAAATATGGAGATGGGGTGGGAAACAAAGGACCGGTAAATTTTGAAGAACCACAGGAAAAAGGGGAGAGGTGGGTAGGGGCGGAAAATTTAGCCTATGTGGTGCACTACTGGGCGGTCCACAAAGGGGTCTTTTACGTGCATGAAGCGTGGCACTCTCCACACACGTTGGCCCACTATGGTCGGCGGTCAGGGTTTCCGTATTATAGACCTGACAACCCCCGCGGACGAGGGCTACCCTATTCAGCCACCTAGGGTACACACTTGGTCGCTCTGTGGGCTGAGCACTGACCCGACGTCAGAATCCCAAGACCCTTAGTCGCCTCTTACGACAAGCTAGGCTCTGCTGCGGGCCTATTCGCCACCCGGGCCCCGCACGGGACAATGAAAGAGGAACATAAAGAGTTACCATATTTGTACTGGATACCTTAACTTCACAAAAATCCGTACAAAGAAAGGTATATTGCTGGATCTTCATCATGTTCAACTACAGAGCTGTCCGTTCATTTAACTAAAATCTTGTCTGCTGTCAAAGAACGTCAACGTCAACAAGCATACTGCGACACTATTTATAATCGTAGTGGAATCCACCATATGTTGACTTTGAAGATCTCAAAAGATTTGTTAGATCATTTGAAATCTAGATCATTTTCTGATGTTCACTCTTTGAAAACGTTCGATTTTCAACATTATACACTACCTTGCCACACGAATAACTAAGATGTCGCCTGAAAAAACTTCTCGAAAAAACCTTTTCAAACTCTAGGAATTTTGTTGTTTTGGGTTATATCTTTAAATTATTTTCCAAAACATCTTTCAAAGATAAAATTTGTTACACACTGGAACAAGTTTGCAGTATGCTTGATTTCCTCATTGACAACATATTTGTCAACTTCGGAGGAGGTTGTAAAAAACACTATATTGTTTTTAATTCAAATATACTTAAATTTGATCAAGGTTTTTCGGGATATAGGAAGGGAAGAGACCTTTAAAAATACCTTAAGAATGCAAAAGTATGGTCGGAAGAGTATGGTAAATACAGAGGAGACTTTTTGCCAGACAGACTGGTTACTCTTTCACCGTACAAAACAAGAAAGATCGATGTATACAAATGCTACGCAAACGGAATGACAAAAGACTGGAAATGTTCCATATCACGATTTAGCTTTTACAAAATGTAGAATGACGACCGTACATATTTGTAAACAAGAGTTAACACTAAAGTATGTCTCGCCTGCCGACACCATCAGAAACAATTCTTCTTTCTTACTTCCACTATATTTTGAATTAACATGGATTTTCAGGTTCTGAGATCAAAAGATGTGTAAACATTGCAAATATATGCAATCAAAATAATCAAAGTCACTCAACCGGAAAATCAAGGTCAAGGTCAAACGATGGGGATGCAACTGTGCTATGCCAATGCTGGGGCATATGCATACAAAGTTTCTTCAACCTAGGACTTATAGTTCTTGAGATATGGAGGTGCTCGTAAAACTTTTCCATTGCTATTTTATGTATTGAAAATTGTCAAAGTCACTCAACCGGAAAATCAAGGTCAAAAGATGGGGATGCAACTGCGCTAAGCTACTGCTGGGGCATATGCATACATAGTTTCATCAACCTAGGACCTATAGTTCTTGAGATATGGAGGTGCACGCAAAACTTTTCCATTGCTATTATATGTTTTGAAAATTGTCAAAGTCACTCAACCGGAAAATCAAAGTCAAGGTCAAAAGATCGGGATGCAACTGTGCTAAGCCACTGCTGGGGCATATGCATACAAAGTTTCTTCAACCTAGGACTTCTAGTTCTTGTGATATGGAGGTGCTCGCAAAACTTTTCCATTGCTATTATATGTATTGAAAATTGTCAGTCACTCAACCGGAAAATCAAGGTCAAAAGATGAGGATGCAACTGTGCTAAGCTACTACTTGGGCATATGCATACCAAGTTTCATCAACCATTGCTATTTTATGTATTGAAAATTGTCTAAGTCACTCAACCGGAAAATCAAGGTCAAGGTCAAAAGATGGGGATGCAACTGTGCTAAGCTACTACTGGGGCATATGCATACCAAGTTTCATCAACCTAGGACTATAGTTCTTGAGATATGGAGGTGCTCGCAAAACTTTTCCATTGCTATTTTATGTATTGAAAATTGTCTAAGTCACTCAACCGGAAAATCAAGGTCAAGGTCAAAAGATGGGGATGCAACTGTGCTAAGCTACTACTGGGGCATATGCATACCAAGTTTCATCAACCTAGGACTATAGTTCTTGAGATATGGAGGTGCTCGCAAAACTTTTCCATTGCTATTATATGTATTGAAAATTGTCAAAGTTACTCAACTGGAAAATCAAGGTCAAGGTCAAAAGATGGGGATGCAACTGTGCTAAGCTACTTCTGGGGCATATGCATACCAAGTTTCTTCAACCTAGGACTTATAGTTCTTGAGATAAGGAGGTGCTCATAAAACTTTTCCAAAAAGTTAATGCCGCGGTCGCCGCCGCCGGTAAAGTAACACCTATGTCCCGCTCTGCTTTGCAGGCGAGACAATAAAAAGCGTAAATATGAATGTTTAATGATATCAATATTCAAAAACGCATTTATCATGTTAATAATATAGCAAACATTAGAACATCATTCATAACGTAGTTATTTAAAGACAGATATATACAATTTTCAACCGAATGATTAGTTTTATAAACAGAAAATATGAGATGTCGAATCAGTTTACTCACATAACAACAAGACTTGAAGTTGTGAACTTTCAGTTTTATTACGCTTTTTATTCATGATAATGTACAGAATATGATACTTTGATATAGATGTTTTATTTTACATTGCAACGTTTTTTACACATCAGCATACTTGAAACCACAATACTCTGATTTTCTGTACCAGGTATATTACCTTTCTGTTTTTCTTCCCCAGCCAATACCAGATCCATAAGACAAATCTGCGATATGCCATATATCTGTTACGCATAATAATTAAATAGACAATATATAGATAATATTCAAGAAGTTATTTATTTAGATATTTGAGATCAATTCCATTCCATATTGGACAAACAACTACCAGCCAAGATACAGATATTTAGATGCGAAATAGCCAGTTGTAAACCATGAAAGGAAAGGATGTTGATGTTTGTGAGAAGCGCTATAGAGCACTATTGTTTTTAATTCAAATATACCTTAATTTGGTCAAGGTTTCTTCGGGATATAGGAAGGAAGAGACCTTTCAAAATACCTTAAGAATGCAATGGTATGGTCGGAAGAGTATGTTAAATACAGAGGAAACTTTTTGCCAGACAGACTGGTTACTCTTTTGCCGTACAAAACAAGAAAGATCGATTTATACAAATGCTACGCAAACGGAATGACAAAAGACTGGAAATGTTCCATATCACGATTAAGCTTTTACAAAATGTGGAATGACGACCGTACATATTTGAAAATAAAAAGAATAAATATGAATGTTTAATGATATCAATAATAAAAAACGCATTTATCATGTTAATAATGTAAAAATGATTAGTTTTATAAATAGAAAATATGAAATGTGGAATCAGTTTACTCACATAACAAGTGGTAATAAACAAAACCACAGTGAACAACAACCAGCTGCCTTAAACAAGGCAAGTATGCGCTGCTCGCCGTTCTGCAATTGTCCCATGATCTTAATAAAATGCACATAATTCAAATCCTGAAATAGTCACAGATAGACCCCCTTCATCAAAAGTATGTTTCATCTTTATATCTTAATTCATCTATGGTCCCGTGCGGGGCCCGGGTGGCGAATAGGCCCGCAGCAGAGCCTAGCTTGTCGTAAGAGGCGACTAAGGGTCTTGGGATTCTGACGTCGGGTCAGTGCTCAGCCCACAGAGCGACCAAGTGTGTACCCTAGGTGGCTGAATAGGGTAGCCCTCGTCCGCGGGGGTTGTCAGGTCTATAATACGGAAACCCTGACCGCCGACCATAGTGGGCCAACGTGTGTGGAGAGTGCCACGCTTCATGCACGTAAAAGACCCCTTTGTGGACCGCCCAGTAGTGCACCACATAGGCTAAATTTTCCGCCCCTACTCACCTCTCCCCTTTTTCCTGTGGTTCTTCAAAATTTACCGGTCCTTTGTTTCCCACCCCATCTCCATATTTCATTTATCATCATCATTTCATGTTCATTTTATCATCCTTTTCATGTTCATCGCCTGTAAATAACCTATATAGCGTTGCACGGGCGTAAAACACCAGCTCACTCACTCACTCACCAATTCATCTATGATTTTTTTATTTATTTTCATGCATACCTTTTTGTGGCAGTCTTGAACCAGATGTGAAATTACTTTATAAAACAATATATAAATTTTAGAAAACTATTAGTTGCATTTTGCATTGAAAGTGAGTGAGTTGGTGTTTACGCTATATAGGTTATTTACAGGCGATGAACATGAAAAGGATGATAAAATGAACATGAAATGATGATGATAAATAAAATATGGGGATGGGGTGGGACACATACTATCTATCTACCATAGATATACAACACTTCAAGCCAGATATAAGGCTGTACAACATGTAACATGACTCCAACTGTTGTGTACCACAGATATACAACATCTCCAGCCAGATGTAAGGCTTTATTACATGTAACCTGACTCCACCTGTTGTTTACCATAGATATACAACACCTCCAGCCAGATGTAAGGCTGTTTAATATGTAACCTGACTCCACCTGTTGTGTACCATAGATATACAACACCTCCAGCCAGATATAAGGCTTTATAGCATGTAATCTGACCCCACCTGTTGTTTACCATAAATATACAACACCTCCAGCCAGATGTAAGGCTGTATAACAAGTAACCTGACTCTACCTGTTGTCTACCATAGATATACAACACCTTCAACCAGATATAAGGCTGAAAACATATAAATAACTTCATGTCAATTCACTATGAACCAAAATAAGGACTGACATTACCATGCACAGTTCAAATTCGATTTAATATGACTGATAATGACTGTAATTTACCACAATTTATCTGTAAAATGCTGATTTTATTTGATGCAATATCTTCAGTAATTATCAATTTCTGTACTTTTACTGTTTTTAATTGTCCTTTACTGAAGCAGACGATGTCTGTTCATATCAGTCAATTTTGTGATTTGTATCAAATCATGACAGTCATTTTAAATATTTACCTTGATTTAAAATCACTGATGTGGTTTGTTACTGTCATTGTCAGTTATTAACAGAACTTTACCTTGATTTAAAATGACTGACATTGACTGAAGATGTATGATCCACTAATCCCTGTCAGTCATTTTAAATCAAGGTAAAGTTCTGTAAATGACTGACAATGACAGTAACAAACCATATCAGTGATTTTAAATCAAGGTAAATATTTAAAATGACTGTCATGATTTGTAACAAATCACAAAATTGACTGATATTAACTGACATCATCTGCTAAAGTTAAGGACAATTAAAAACAGTGAAAATACAGAAATTGATAATAACTGACGATATTGCATCAAATAAAATCAGCATTTTACAGATAATTTGTGGTAAATTACAGTTCATTTCAGTCATATTAAATCGAATTTTAACTGTACATGGTAATGTCAGTCATTATTTTGGTTCATAGTGATTGTTAAACTCAGAATAAATCATTTTCGTGAGTGAGTGAGTGAGTTGGTGTTTTACGCCCGTGCAACGCTATATAGGTTATTTACAGGCGATGATCATGAAAAGGATGATAAAATGAACATGAATTTTCAAAACTCCTTTGTAGAATTTCGGCCAAATACATATCTAAAAAGAATTAAGACAAAAATGCGTTCACTTGGTTCACAATACGTTTTCGTTCCTGCAGACAAAGCTGCCAATAATGTCGTTATTGTATAACGAAAATATTACCTTGAAGTGTTGATGCAAGAAATTAAAAGCTCCAACACTTTTATTCGCGTACAATCTACAGAATGTAGTATTATTGAGGACCATATTTTAAATACCACATCACTACGAGCCGCTCCTACATACAATAAACTACCTACAATGTACTGGATCCCTGAACTACACAAAATTCCTTATAAATCTCGTTTCATATCTGCTTCAAGTAAGTGTTCTCTCACTAATATTTCTAAAGTCTTATCACTTGCTTTGACTACTATGAAAGAATTTATTATTCGATACTGCGAAAAGGTATTTGAAAACAGTGGCATAAATCATTTTTGGAGTGTGAAAAATTCGCTCGATGTTTTAGACAAACTTCGCGCTTTTGAAGGTACTTACAATACAGTTGGTAGCTACGATTTTTCTACTTTGTACACTAACCTTCCTCACTGTCTTATTAAAAAACAATTTGAATATCTGGTTAAATGGTGTTTCGATAAATCTAAAAGTGACTATATCTGCTCTAAAGTTTCTAAATTATTTAATAAATCGTTTTTTAGCAACGAGACTCATAAAGGTTATGTCAATTGGACTGATGCAGAAATGATAACTGCTCTAAATTATCTTTTGGACAACATTTATATTCATTTTGGGAGAACAATTTATCGCCAAGTCATTGGTATCCCTATGGGAACTAATTGTGCCCCACTTATTGCTGACCTTTTTTGTATTGTTATGAATCCCAATTTATGGCAAAACTTCAAAAAGACCCCAACAGACAACATCTCATTGAAACTTTTAATTATACATACAGATATTTAGACGACATTCTTTCACTAAACAATCCGACATTTTCTAATTTTATTACGGAAATTTATCCCAAGGAATTAACTTTGAATAAATCTAACC
>CAXARO010000315.1:0-19774 GCA_963971305.1 Arcuatula senhousia | reverse complement strand
CATAATTACAATTAATTGATGATAGAAAACATGAAACATATAAGTATATAAGTAATGCTGACATAATATATGGTCTCAGTCTTGTATTGTTTTTCCCATAGACACCAATAGTACACCTGAGATTTTCGGAATTTAAAAAAAAAAATACTTAAAATGATTCAATAAAACTTTTGCTATATTTTTTCAATAAAAGAAGTGTCAAGAGACATTTTGAAGGGGGAATGAAAAAAAGTGCCACGAACTTTGGTACACCACAGAGGTTTGAACTAAAAATATTTTTTTTCTACTTTCACTTTAACTTCAAAAAGCAAAAATACCCCCCTTTTCATGAAAACTTATTTATTAGAAAATGCAATTTTCTCATTTCTAAAAGTTAATGATGTCATAGTGTGGTGTCTTACCATCAATAAGGGCCAAAAGTTAGAAACAAATGCTTGAAAATTAATGCTGCAAACACCACAGAGAAAAGGCACTATATTTTAATAGGTACCATATAATCACTGCCTAATGCTTAGGCTGGTATCCCGCTATTATTTGAATAGTAGGGAGCCGGTTAATTGTCAGCATACCTTATGCATTAATTTCCTTCTTTTCCTTTTCAAGAACCTTGACAACCATGTTGTTAATTTTATAGACTAACATATGGTACTTCTCCCATGATCAATCATTTACTTAAATTAATGAGCAATGTGAAGTTGGTTACTTATTCGACATTTGTTTGACATTCGTTTTACATTCGATTGACATTCGTTTAACATTCGGTTGACATTCGTTTATCATTCGGTTGACATTCGTTTGACATTCGATTGATATTCATTCGATATTCGTAGATATGTCACCCGCTACGTATTGCAAATAGGGCTCACTCAATCCATTAACGACTTACTTCCTGTTCCCGTGGACTTGTGGCGTCTTGAGAAAACACAAAAAAAATCAGTCATAGTTTTCTAGGTACTGGTAACTACGTGTCAAAGCCTCTTGATAGTTGGCATGTAGCCTATTTCTGTAGTATTATAATACAGTAGCTCATCTAACTCCTATAGGGTTGTTCCGAAGTAGCGATTTCAGATCTTTATCAAACTGCGAACGACAGTATAAAAAGTTGTTTTTTTTATAAATGGAAGTCTTGAGGACTACATGTATGTATGGCAATCCCGCCTAGCAAGTAATGGATGCCGCTCATAGTGTGACAATACGGTGACTCACTGAAAATGGGGTTCCGATAATTTTTTTATAAACGTCATGCGTAACACACCCCTACTATTCTTGAGTATAGTAGCATCAGTACAGATTAATTTCAAGGATGCCTGTAGTCACGGTCTAGTGACTTTTGAGATTTTATACTGATTTGGATAAATGTTAACTTTTTCTTGTGTCTGTTAACCATGAAGCCACTGTCGTACATGTACACTATTTATATTTGCATGGCAGTTGCATTAGCATCAGTTCAGATCAATTGTAACAACATTTTATCTGATTGCTTCTGCAGTCATGGTTTACTGACTTATGGTATTTAATACTGATTTGGTGTTTCTTACGTCTGTTTAACATGAGACATTCAAGGTACATCATTGATATTTAGTATCAGATAAATGTCTTTAAACCTGGGCTGAAGTTAGTTCATTATTCATTTTTCATTTTTCATTTTTCAATAATGAATAATGACTTGGTTCATTATTCATTATTCATTTTTTGCTTGAAAAATGAAAAATGAAATAAGATAAAGTTCATTATTCAACAGTGATCGCAGCATGTTGAAAAATGAATAATGAAAAATGAAAAATGAATAATGAACTAACTTCAGCCCGGTAAAATGAAACAAGTTTGTTTAAGTCCATTAATCATGCAAATAATCAGCCTCGGAAACCCATGGGTTCTTCTCTCGCTTATCTCGTTCATTACTCCTGGTCTTTTCGTATGACTTTGTGCGTTCGCGCAATCTTGATCTAATCTTCATCTTTACAATATTAAATAGAGAAACATGTTAAAATCCTATTCGAAAAGTGTAATGCAACCAATCAGAAGACTCGATACAAAACTTTAACTATCAAAAATGAGTAATTTCATGGGTAATGACCCAGGGGTAATGAATGTTATCGAAAGAAGAATCCCCGTGGAATAATGAAAACTGAAGTATCAAAGAACAAAGAACAATAAAATGAAGATAGTAATTTCATGGGGAAAAAGTCTCGTGATCACCATTTTGTACGAATTTATTATTCGGCACAATTGCACAATGTTAGATAAAATGAAATCCTGTTAAAAATACTACTCTCACCTCCCCGCCGTGAACAGGCAATTGAAATAAGCTGTTCTAACTGCTGCAGCAGAAAGTACAGTGCTAAAATTTAATGTTTAATGTACAACCAAATCAAATTCAGGACAACTAATGTGACGAGCGATCGCTGCTCGCTGTTTTGCAATTGGCGCTGGATTGAAAATAAACTACATAGGATTCAATCGCAACCCTTATAAGTATCAACGAAAGACCCCTTTCTTGCAAAAAAAAAACACCATAAATTCGACAAATACTAACATCAGCATTGATAAAGATTCCTGACTTAGGACAGGCACATTTAAAGAGTGGCGGGGTTAAACTAGGTTTTTGGACCGAACTTTCCCCTATCGATTGTCATTCGCCTCGGCGAAGTATAAAAGTTTTTAAGTCGCTGCATGGTAAAGTTTTGTTAAACTTGATGTTAACATTGTACAACGTAAAAATCTGCTTATCTAAAAATGATTAAATAACTTAATATGTGATCATTAAGCTACACCATCTGCATGCTTTAATTACTTTAAGCAAACATGGCCCTCTTTTAAATGTGTGTATTCTAATTCTATTTTAAATAAAGAGTTATAATCTAAAAAAAAGAAAACAGTTTTAAAATATACACTTTACTTTATAAATATCTATGAATCGAGCTTAGTAGGTCAATATGTTACACAATCCCGATCAACCTAAAATGTTTACAGTTTAACCGTATTAGTTCCCGTTTATTTTCAACAATCATTTATCGTTGCAAAAACGGTTTTGCAGGGAAAGAATCGAGCTTAGTAGGTCAATTTGTTACACAATCATTGTTATCTTGAACAGCCTAGAATTTTAACATTTGAACCGTATTTGTTCCCGTTTATTTTCAAATAAGGTTAACTTTCATAATAAAAATAGAAACTCTAAGAATAAAACACACAAGTGATTTCTTCCCAGGACCCAGTATTTCTTATGAAAGCAAAAATTTGTAACAAAAAAAACAATAATAATGCTTGTCTTAAGATTAAAGATCTAGCTGTATCCTAATATGTTTATAATAATTATTTTTTTGACGACGTAAAGAAGATTTTAATTTATAGAAGTTTCCTTTCTTAAATTCGGAATGCTTTTCACAGCAGCTAAGAAATCTAATCAAATTTCAAAAATACCTAGAAGGGCAAATTTATTTTCTGTAACAAAAAGCTCTTAGACTTACTATTGTTTCATGTGCTTTGACACGCGATTCGTCTACTTAAACAAGTTGGGTGTACATGTTTATTTAGTTAATTTGCTACTTTTAAAAAAAAAGCTCAGTTCATGGTTTTTACTGTCAAATATGTAGCATATACTGTGAAGTTAACGATTTTAGGTTATTTCACCCTTTTGTATTTGTACTATAAAAAATAAATATAATTTATGATATTTTATTTTAAAATCAAGTGAAAATATAGTTCCTTTGATAGTAAACAATATTCTCCACCAAATGAGCTAACTGTGTATAGATGAGCAAATGAAACTTCAACCATTGCAACCTACCCACTAGCAACTCATTAGAAACACTGAAGTAAAACGGCCATAACTTAAATATGAAGAGCACAAGATAAACACTGAGAAATGTATCAAATAGAATAACTTGAGACTATCGTCAACGTCTTAGAGAAGGACCAAGGTCTTATGGTTTGTATTATTACTTAATAATTTGAAAATTTCTACTGAAAATGTTTGATTTGATGTTAAGTTGTGTAAAACATTAAGTGATTTAATGTGTGTTGCTTATAGGAAAAGTGGGAAGGGCGAAATATTCAGCCTATAGCGTGCACTTCCACGTTTGCTGTCAACAAAGAGAATTGCAGGAAACATTACACTCCCCACAAAATCTAAAGACCCTTAGCCGCCTTTTACGACAATAAAGATGGTTTCTGTTGTAAGCCTATTCGCCACCCGGGACTTGACCAATGATCAAGTGAAAAGTTTGTTATAACAAGCAGAATTTCAATATTTTTTCCACCGGAACACTTAAACTTACCTATGTTTGGACTGTATAGTTAATGTTGTTGTTGCAGTTAAGTTGTTTTGTAATTGCATTTTGTTTTATGTGCACTTTTCTATTGTGCCCCTACCCCGGCCCCTACGACCACAAGTTTTACTTTTGTCCATGTACGTCATTATGAATTTCCATCAAGACATGAGAATACTTTAACATTAGGTAGGGTGGTTAAAAATGTCGAGTCTTTTCTATTTATCCTCAAAAAACGTTTCAGATTGACACATTTGTATGACGAATTGATAGAGTTTAAAAAAAAGTTTTAATTGCTCTTTTTCCTTAAGTTTGTTGAGTTTAATAATTCTATTCCAAATCAAGTTTCCTTACGATATTTCTTAATTATTTGATTTCTTTGAAACGTTATAAAATACCATTTATCATACACTATTTTGTCTTATTAAATAATTCTTATTCTTTAAGAACACCAAACGAATGACCTCAGCTTTTTTAAAAAGCTAATCTTGTAATCAATAACAAAACACAAACTAACACATGTAGTAAAAATCAAATCGCTAGACGTTCAATTCATCAATGGGGAACCTGAAACAAAAGGACACCAAGAAATGAACGGGACGTAGAGATACTCTCTTGGGAACACTCTTAGTTTCTGACAGCTTGCTAAAAAGCGTCTTGACTGATGTAAAAAATCAAATTTGTCGATTATTGTTCATTTCACAACCTTCATTCGATAAATTTTTAATCCAGCTTTTCATTTCCAAAGGATTGTTCTTGAATTTATTTGCTTAATAAACAACATAACCATAGAATTTGGAATGTGAATTCCTTTTACAATAAAAAAAAGTTGACGTGTACAGTTATTTTTTTCATAAGGTATAGATATTTATGATAAAACTTAATTAACAATTTTACTTATTTGTGGTCACGATGTCCTTGTTTTAGTATTTTTTCTATAATAAATCGGTTTTTTTTACCATTAAAATCAGACACACCACTGCAAATCCGAGCATATTAAACCAACCTACTGTGAAATATCAACTCCATAGGACGAGGCAAGTGATAAATCTCCCTCTAGAAAAGGAAAATTAACGATAGGAAATTAGAAGTCCTCCCGTATATCATGTATTTTAGTATGTAATTTTCCATTGATAATACTTAAATCTAAACCTAAAAATGCGCATCTATCACATTCAAGGTTAATTCCGTGGGATATATCGGTAATAAAATTTAAAAATGTGGGATTGTTTACTGAAAGAATGTATATATATTTGTACATTTAATGAAAAGTTTCAAAATTGTTGGGGTCTTTTTGAGGTTTCGCCATAAATTGGAATTGATAACAGTATAAGAAAAGGTCAAAAATTAGCGGAGCACAATTATCTCCAATACGGATTTCATAGCTTGACGATAAATTTGTTTCCCGAAACGAATTTTCTGAAATGGCCATACCGCTCATAAAAATTAATTGCAGTTGGAGTTGACATATGTGTTCATTTACTCCATATCCTTTCATAAATTATTAATTACATGAGTTTGTCTTTTATGCCGTGTGGAGTTGGTAGAACGATTCCCCGTGTTTAAGATGTATGCTCTTTATTTTTCAGATATGGTGTATTTGTACATGAGATTACTTCTCATGTGTACACTTTGTACACTAACTAAATTCATGTAAATACTAAAACCTAAGGTTAAACTCCCTCTATCGTAGTTTTGCCCTTATCTATATATATTTGGATTTCATTTGGTTTTATGCATTTTGAACATCTTTTAAATTATGGATTTCCTTTGTTTCAGTTTTAGTTCTGCTGATGAGGAATAATTTTCCGAAATGACCATACAGCTCATAAAAATTAATTGCAGTTGGAGTTAATATATGTGTTGTGGTCTCGTGTTCATTTACTCGACATCCTTTTATAAATTATTAGATGTTGTCAAAGATAATCATTTCTGCATTAGTCCGAAAACAACGATTAACAAAATAAGTGAGAAACTTGAGAGCAGATATAGTCACTTTTAGATTAATCGAAACAGAATTTTATGTTTCTAGCCCCAATCAAAATTAAAATTTACCCAATTTTGACTAATACATTGACTTACTTGACTTAATCCTCTGAAGCCCTATAGGGGCATAGGGCCTCGACAACAGCTCTCCACCTGTCCCGGTCATGTGCAGCTCGCTTGGCTTCTCCCCATGACATCTAGATCGACCTCAGTTCATTGTCTAAAAGTCTTCGCCATGTCCTCTCTTCCTCTTTCCTGGTGGATTCACGTCTAGGGCATGTTTAGTGATGTTTCCCTGTTCTCGTCTTAGGATGTGGCCAATCCATCTCCATTTGCTTTTCTTTATTGTGTCTGATATTGGGTTTTGATTGGTCTTTTTTCATAGATCCTGGTTTGATATTTTCTCAGGCCATCTGATTTTTAGCAGTTGTCTAAGACATTTGTTGACAAAAACTTGAAGGTCATGTTCATTCTTTTTTGTTTGTTTCCATGTCTCAGACCAATAAAGCAGGAAAGACTTGACATTTTTTTTTCAAAAATTCTGATCTTTGTCTTGAGATTGATGTTGCTGCTCTTCCAGATTGGTCGTAAAGTAACAAATGCATGTCTGGCTTTTCCAATTCTGCTTTTGATGTCTTGGTCTGTGCCCCCTGTTTTAATTACGATACTTCCTAAATAGGTGAAGCTGTCTACACCCTGAATGAGAGGGGGGTCGTTTTGTGCATTGTTTCGTAGGCACTTAGTTTTGGTGGTGTTTATTTCAAGCCTAGTGGATCTAGCAACTGTTTGAAGTGACTCTGTTTTTTGTAGCATATGTTGGAAGAGATGTAACAACAAGCTTACATCATCTGCAAAATCAAGACACGATCTTTTAGTTTTGATGTAAGCGTCCATTGTATTCCTCTTGGCGGTGACATGCTAGTATTCATGATCCAGTCAATGACAAGAGAGAAGATCAGAGGTGATAGGAGACATCCCTGTCTGACACCTGTGACCACGCTAAATGATGGAGATATTGAGAATTGTGAATTACCTGACAACTGGTGTTGTTGTATAGTCCCTGAATGATCTTGACAATTTTCTCTAGGATACCATAATGTCTTTGAACTTTCCATAAGGTGTTGCGATCTATCATATCGAATGCTTTCAAAATTGATGTAGAGTGTTGACTGCCATTCGAGAGACTGTTCTATTATGAGACGCAAGGTGGCAGTTGGTGTGTATATGACTAATATTTTAATTATCCTTAATTTTATCAACTTAAGATTATCGTGTATTGTTATATTGAATCCAAAAAAGATGCAATATGCTTTTAATTTGTGAGACATGTGCAAGGTTAACACAACTACGATGTAAAATTTCAAAAAAAATCAATATGACACGAAAGGCGCTCCATTTTCAAATTTATGAATTTCCACGTGGAAAAAATAGTAATATCCATATTTAGTGGGGGTCAGAATTATTTATATGCACACAATAAAAACAAAACAATGAGTCCTAAACTCAGACGCCTGTGAATAAACGTACGTCCTAAGTGAAAGAAGCAAAGAGGCACCAATGGTCAAAAGTCCGAAAGGGCAACGATGAAACCACCAAACACGAACAAAAACAGCACGAAGAAACACAAAATCAACCGAACGGAAATCAAAAAACGAGAACTGAAGTCGTGAACACCAAAATCAAGACTCATTATGTGTTTTTTTTTTAAACTATTCAATTTTGAGCTATGTGTAAGCTTGATGTTTCATAACTGAAAGCTAGGAAGCCGTTTGCTGCCAATGGGCATTTAGGGTAGGGAAATAGATACTATTTTGCATTTGATTTTGACAGACAGTGCGAGAGACGCATGAATCAATTGTTATATTTAAAACGTAGCTCTAAAGATCTTGGAAGAATCGTGCAAAGAACGCCGAAGGCGTGATAGCGTTGTATGATCCTTAAGGTCGTAGTTTTATCGAAGTATGATGATCTCATAGGTCGTACAAAAACGTGACCAGTATGATCGGTACGAGAGCGTTGCACTAGCGTAGTAGGATCGGATGTCAATTTAGGTACGACCTTACCACGCTTGTGCCACGACATCGATACGCTTATTTGCGATTTCTTTTTTCTCAGCTGATTATGAGCGATCAATTACCGCTATCTGGTTAATTGGATTAAAAAGTGATGATCACCTGTAAGGCTGGGCTAATTGGCAGTACAATTTTGCTAAAAAAAAGATTACGTTTGGGCTATTAGCGGGCGAAGTTTGGGCTAAAGATTAATTGGACAATAAACAGGTAAATTCTCAGGTAAAATACAAGTATAAAATATTATGAAATTCTGTGTATTTTCAAATAATTTAGTTTTACATTAACCATTGTTAACACCAAAATCATGATTACTTAGACTTAGTAAGATTATAGAACTGAGATCCATATTTCTGAAAAAATGGCAAATTCTCTATAAAATCTAACAAAATAGGTCTCATGACTTAAAAAAATCTACCAAACCTCTTTAAATTTCTAACAAGTATTTGGGTAAGATAATTCCCCTACTGTAACAAAACAGCTGAGTTACTTACAGAAACCATAATTTTTGTTGTTGTTTTTTGGGGGGAGGGGTGGGGCATACGCCCAGTACGCCTTTATTGGGAATCCGCGCCTGCTTTTTTCCTTACAACAGGTTTGTCTTATAACATGTATAATTTCGGAGTAAAAACTTATAAATGTATCTAGTAAGTAAAATGTCCATATTCAGAACAATAATTCCACTTTGCATTACCGGAGATCTATATACACATATTTAGTAATTGCCGAATAATTTCTTCTTTGATAAAAATATTTTTTTCAATAGTGAATTGATTATTTTTATTTCTTTCGGGCGCTATTCCTTCCCAGACGCAATATACGGGAAAGTTAACTCAAATAAATTGGGCTGAAGCGTCGATCAAATATTGTAATCTACATGGTAAAGAGACATCACACTTGACTTTATAGAGGACCATAGAGGTTTTATGTACCTTTATCTTTACCGAGGTACAATTTTTGCCGACGACTAAACCGTGATATCGGATAAACAAAGCAAGTATAGTCTTATAAACAAGGTCACATTTATGATACTATACATGTAAATTATAAGTCATATTAACAAATTATTTTTATATTTAGGCCTTTACTTAAAAGAAAAATCCCCGGGCTCATATTTTCCTACCCGGACGCCCCGGGCGAATTTTAGTACGATTATGTTTTGAACTTGTTCAAAATTTACGAAGCACAGTCCTGGTCACCCACAACGAAGTACGTTCACACCACGACCACCACGACTCCAGGACGACAACGCTACGATTTAGGAAAACATCAAGATCATAGTAAGGTCGTTGTTCAGTGTGACTTGGGCTTTACTTGAAGCAGATCTATGAAACGAGATTTATACGGATTTTGGTGAACTTTAGGTATTCAATACATTATAGGTACATATAATTTATTATATATTGAAACGGCTCGTAGTGATGTTGTAGTTAAAAATATGGTCCTTTTATTTATAGCGAGCATAGCTCGCAAGCGGGCACTTCGTGCCCGCTCGAGCGGAGAGCTCTACGGTTTTTGTTTCTGCGAGAAATTTGCTAATGCTGATTTAGATTTTTTATGGTCCGGAAAGGGTTATTATTTTATAGGACCGGAGCAAATGTTAAAATAATTTATAAGAAAAGAAATAATGCTTAAAAAAATAATAAATTGCGCTTTTTACAAGAAAATAATATTCTTAAAATAATAAATACACACAAGCTGCTCATTTCGTCTTGGTTATATTCACGTACGAAACTAACGTGTCTAGAAGCTTAATCGCCCCATACCATCTCGCCCCAAAATAAGCAAATGGAAATATTGGAAAATAAACAAAACGTAGTCCATTTTAGCTATGCTCGCATTTAGGCAATGCCTACTCCATATTATAAAGATTATGTTAATGCACGTGAATAAAAGTATTTGAGATTTTTATTTCATGCATCAAAACTTCAAGGTAATATTTTCCTCATGCAATAGCTTATTTGCGGGATCGAAATCGTATTGTGTACAAAATGAACATATTTTTGATCATGACTTGATTCTTTTCAGATACATGTAGGTGTTTGGCCGAAATTCTACAAAGGAGTTTTGAAAATGATTTATTCTGAGTTTAACAATTGACATTAAGTTCACAAAAAATTATCAAGAGATTTAGTATCTGTTCCTCCTATCTTGATCCATGATTTACAGTAAGAGAGACGTGCAGTTTCATACAACCAAAGCAAGAATTCCAATAGATCTTTGTCTAACTTTTGACCTGTTTTGTTTTCTTAGCGCATTTGGATTTCGTAAAGATATAAAACACAAAACGAATGAATGTAATTTATTTTCTCATTAAATTTCTGCCATTCTTTTAATAATTCTTGCGGAAATAATTAAATAATTTACATTACATTTTACTAAAATATATATTTTCTAAAAAAAAATATTGTTTCTGTTTTTGGGAAAACATTTTAATGCAGATCCAGATTTTGTAATGTTCCCTTTTTTAATATGTTCCCAAGACAATTAAAAATCTGTATACTATCCATAGATTTAATTCCGCCGTAGATTAACGTCTTGGGACCTCTTGTTTAATACAGTTTTTAACCAAATTATCCTGTCGAGGGGGGGGGGGGGGGGGAGGGGGGCACCCAACCCCGCAGACCGGTTCTAAATTTACCTTTGGTCAGGTATAATAAATGCAGAAAAAGACTTATTTATACCTAAATATATTATATTTCATTGTTTTATGATTACATTTTGACAACTAAAAATGGTGATCCTTAATTAAAATGATTCTATGAAATAATATCCATATCTAGGAAAAATTGCCCATCATAATGCAGGAATTGTCATTTTTTTTTATATAGATAGCGTGCTAAAAACTGTCAAAGGTTTCAGTATCCTAAAAATAGTTAACAAAGTTGTCCATCTTATAAAGTAACAAATATAAAATTTTAACAATCTGTGACCGATTATTTAAAAATAAATTTAAGAAGAATCTTTAGTTATCAATTAACAAAATAGCAATGCTTGGATTTTTTGCAGTATTTAAGTGTATGCATTGCCCTCATCAGATGTTATAATAAAAAAAAATCTGCACTACATGACTGTACTACGCTTTGTTGACTTGGGGACAGCCCTGAAAACGCAAATGTATCGTTCTTATGTAGTTGACGTTTGCCTTCATTTAGGTCCATTTTATCGTACCCGGACCCCGAAGATATAACAATTAATTTATTCTAATGCAGAAAATTTCATTTCCATGCCTGCTTGACGAGTAAGGATAAACTATTTGCAAAACTAAAGATTTACGATAACCGAGATTATATTAGCAGAAGACGGTATCGGTCTTCCGAGTTAAAAAAAAAAAATAAATAAAAAAAAAAACTTGGTCCAGTCGGACCTTTTCACTGTAAATGTCCGTGTCCGAACGGGTAGCGGTCCGAAAATCTTATAATATGCATTAAAAGGCCCTGCGTGGGTATATATAAAATGACCCCGACTTTTTCCGCCCCTTTCAATCGAGAAGGGGATAGGGGGATATGAAAGGGGGGTCATGGGGCTACATGGCCCAGTCGGACCTTTTCATGTAAATGTCCGTGTCCGAACGGGTAGCGGTCCGAAAATCTTATAATATGCATTAAAAGGCCCTGCGTGGGTATATATAAAATGACCCCGACTTTTTCCGCCCCTTTCAATCGAGAAGGGGATAGGGGGATATGAAAGGGGGGTCATGGGGCTACATGGCCCAGTCGGACCTTTTCACTGTAAATGTCCGTGTCCGAACGGGTAGGCGGTCCGAAAATCTTATAATATGCATTAAAAGGCCCTGCGTGGGTATATATAAAATGACCCCCGACTTTTTCCGCCCCTTTCATCGAGAAGGGGATAGGGGGATATGAAAGGGGGGTCATGGGGCTACATGGCCCAGTCGGACCTTTTCACTGTAAATGTCCGTGTCCGAACGGGTAGCGGTCCGAAAATCTTATAATATGCATTAAAAGGCCCTGCGTGGGTATATATAAAATGACCCCCGACTTTTTCCGCCCCTTTCAATCGAGAAGGGGATAGGAGGATATGAAAGGGGGGTCATGGGGCTACATGGCCCAGTCGGACCTTTTCACTGTAAATGTCCGTGTCCGAACGGGTAGCGGTCCGAAAATCTTATAATATGCATTAAAAGGCCCTGCGTGGGTATATATAAAATGACCCCCGACTTTTTCCGCCCCTTTCAATCGAGAAGGGGATAGGGGGATATGAAAGGGGGGTCATGGGGCTACATGGCCCAGTCGGACCTTTTCACTGTAAATGTCCGTGTCCGAACGGGTAGCGGTCCGAAAATCTTATAATATGCATTAAAAGGCCCTGCGTGGGTATATATAAAATGACCCCCGACTTTTTCCGCCCCTTTCAATCGAGAAGGGGATAGGGGGATATGAAAGGGGGGTCATGGGGCTACATGGCCCAGTCGGACCTTTTCACTGTAAATGTCCGTGTCCGAACGGGTAGCTGTCCGAAAATCTATAATATGCATTAAAAGGCCCTGCGTGGGTATATATAAAATGACCCCCGACTTTTTCCGCCCCTTTCAATCGAGAAGGGGATAGGGGGATATGAAAGGGGGGTCATGGGGCTACATGGCCCAGTCGGACCTTTTCACTGTAAATGTCCGTGTCCGAACGGGTAGCGGTCCGAAAATCTTATAATATGCATTAAAAGGCCCTGCGTGGGTATATATAAAATGACCCCCGACTTTTTCCGCCTCCTTTCAATCGAGAAGGGGATAGGGGAATATGAAAGGGGGGTCATGGGGCTACATGGCCCAGTCGGACCTTTTCACTGTAAATGTCCGTGTCCGAACGGGTAGCGGTCCGAAAATCTTATAATATGCATAAAAGGCCCTGCGTGGGTATATATAAAATGACCCCCGACTTTTCCGCCCCTTTCAATCGAGAAGGGGATAGGGGGATATGAAAGGGGGTCATGGGCTACATGGCCCAGTCGGACCTTTCCACTGTAAATGTCCGTGTCCGAACGGGTAGCGGTCCGAAAATCTTATAATATGCATTAAAAGGCCCTGCGTGGGTATATATAAAATGACCCCCGACTTTTTCCGCCCCTTTCAATCGAGAAGGGGATAGGGGGATATGAAAGGGGGGTCATGGGGCTACATGGCCCAGTCGGACCTTTTCACTGTAAATGTCCGTGTCCGAACGGGTAGCGGTCCGAAAATCTTATAATATGCATTAAAAGGCCCTGCGTGGGTATATATAAAATGACCCCCGACTTTTTCCGCCCCTTTCAATCGAGAAGGGGATAGGGGGATATGAAAGGGGGGTCATGGGGCTACATGGCCCAGTCGGACCTTTTCACTGTAAATGTCCGTGTCCGAACGGGTAGCGGTCCGAAAATCTTATAATATGCATTAAAAGGCCCTGCGTGGGTATATATAAAATGACCCCCGACTTTTTCCGCCCCTTTCAATCGAGAAGGGGATAGGGGGATATGAAAGGGGGGTCATGGGGCTACATGGCCCAGTCGGACCTTTTCACTGTAAATGTCCGTGTCCGAACGGGTAGCGGTCCGAAAATCTTATAATATGCATTAAAAGGCCCTGCGTGGGTATATATAAAATGACCCCCGACTTTTTCCGCCCCTTTCAATCGAGAAGGGGATAGGGGGATATGAAAGGGGGTCATGGGGCTACATGGCCCAGTCGGACCTTTTCATTGTAAATGTCCGTGTCCGAACGGGTAGCGGTCCGAAAATCTTATAATATGCATTAAAAGGCCCTGCGTGGGTATATATAAAATGACCCCGACTTTTTCCGCCCCTTTCAATCGAGAAGGGGATAGGGGGATATGAAAGGGGGGTCATGGGGCTACATGGCCCAGTCGGACCTTTTCACTGTAAATGTCCGTGTCCGAACGGGTAGCGGTCCGAAAATCTTATAATATGCATTAAAAGGCCCTGCGTGGGTATATATAAAATGACCCCCGACTTTTTCCGCCCCTTTCAATCGAGAAGGGGATAGGGGGATATGAAAGGGGGGTCATGGGGCTACATGGCCCAGTCGGACCTTTTCACTGTAAATGTCCGTGTCCGAACGGGTAGCGGTCCGAAAATCTTATAATATGCATTAAAAGGCCCTGCGTGGGTATATATAAAATGACCCCCGACTTTTTCCGCCCCTTTCAATCGAGAAGGGGATAGGGGGATATGAAAGGGGGGTCATGGGGCTACATGGCCCAGTCGGACCTTTTCACTGTAAATGTCCGTGTCCGAACGGGTAGCGGTCCGAAAATCTTATAATATGCATTAAAAGGCCCTGCGTGGGTATATATAAAATGACCCCCCGACTTTTTCCGCCCCTTTCAATCGAGAAGGGGATAGGGGGATATGAAAGGGGGGTCATGGGGCTACATGGCCCAGTCGGACCTTTTCACTGTAAATGTCCGTGTCCGAACGGGTAGCGGTCCGAAAATCTTATAATATGCATTAAAAGGCCCTGCGTGGGTATATATAAAATGACCCCCGACTTTTTCCGCCCCTTTCAATCGAGAAGGGGATAGGGGGGATATGAAAGGAGGGTCATGGGGCTACATGGCCCAGTCGGACCTTTTCACTGTAAATGTCCGTGTCCGAACGGGTAGCGGTCCGAAAATCTTATAATATGCATTAAAAGGCCCTGCGTGGGTATATATAAAATGACCCCCGACTTTTTCCGCCCCTTTCAATCGAGAAGGGGATAGGGGGATATGAAAGGGGGGTCATGGGGCTACATGGCCCAGTCGGACCTTTTTACTGTAAATGTCCGTGTCCGAACGGGTAGCGGTCCGAAAATCTTATAATATGCATTAAAAGGCCCTGCGTGGGTATATATAAAATGACCCCCGACTTTTTCCGCCCCTTTCAATCGAGAAGGGGATAGGGGGATATGAAAGGGGGGGTCATGGGGCTACATGGCCCAGTCGGACCTTTTCACTGTAAATGTCCGTGTCCGAACGGGTAGCGGTCCGAAAATCTTATAATATGCATTAAAAGGCCCTGCGTGGGTATATATAAAATGACCCCCGACTTTTTCCGCCCCTTTCAATCGAGAAGGGGATAGGGGGATATGAAAGGGGGGTCATGGGGCTACATGGCCCAGTCGGACCTTTTCACTGTAAATGTCCGTGTCCGAACGGGTAGCGGTCCGAAAATCTTATAATATGCATTAAAAGGCCCTGCGTGGGTATATATAAAATGACCCCCGACTTTTTCCGCCCCTTTCAATCGAGAAGGGGATAGGGGGATATGAAAGGGGGGTCATGGGGCTACATGGCCCAGTCGGACCTTTTCATTGTAAATGTCCGTGTCCGAACGGGTAGCGGTCCGAAAATCTTATAATATGCATTAAAAGGCCCTGCGTGGGTATATATAAAATGACCCCCGACTTTTTCCGCCCCTTTCAATCGAGAAGGGGATAGGGGGATATGAAAGGGGGGTCATGGGGCTACATGGCCCAGTCGGACCTTTTCACTGTAAATGTCCGTGTCCGAACGGGTAGCGGTCCGAAAATCTTATAATATGCATTAAAAGGCCCTGCGTGGGTATATATAAAATGACCCCCGACTTTTTCCACCCCTTTCAATCGAGAAGGGGATAGGGGGATATGAAAGGGGGGTCATGGGGCTACATGGCCCAGTCGGACCTTTTCACTGTAAATGTCCGTGTCCGAACGGGTAGCGGTCCGAAAATCTTATAATATGCATTAAAAGGCCCTGCGTGGGTATATATAAAATGACCCCCGACTTTTTCCGCCCCTTTCAATCGAGAAGGGGATAGGGGGATATGAAAGGGGGGTCATGGGGCTACATGGCCCAGTCGGACCTTTTCATTGTAAATGTCCGTGTCCGAACGGGTAGCGGTCCGAAAATCTTATAATATGCATTAAAAGGCCCTGCGTGGGTATATATAAAATGACCCCCGACTTTTTCCGCCCCTTTCAATCGAGAAGGGGATAGGGGGATATGAAAGGGGGGTCATGGGGCTACATGGCCCAGTCGGACCTTTTCACTGTAAATGTCCGTGTCCGAACGGGTAGCGGTCCGAAAATCTTATAATATGCATTAAAAGGCCCTGCGTGGGTATATATAAAATGACCCCCGACTTTTTCCGCCCCTTTCAATCGAGAAGGGGATAGGGGGATATGAAAGGGGGGTCATGGGGCTACATGGCCCAGTCGGACCTTTTCACTGTAAATGTCCGTGTCCGAACGGGTAGCGGTCCGAAAATCTTATAATATGCATTAAAAGGCCCTGCGTGGGTATATATAAAATGACTCCCGACTTTTTCCGCCCCTTTCAATCGAGAAGGGGATAGGGGGATATGAAAGGGGGGTCATGGGGCTACATGGCCCAGTCGGACCTTTTCATTGTAAATGTCCGTGTCCGAACAGGTAGCGGTCCGAAAATCTTATAATATGCATTAAAAGGCCCTGCGTGGGTATATATAAAATGACCCCCGACTTTTTCCGCCCCTTTCAATCGAGAAGGGGATAGGGGGATATGAAAGGGGGGTCATGGGGCTACATGGCCCAGTCGGACCTTTTCACTGTAAATGTCCGTGTCCGAACGGGTAGCGGTCCGAAAATCTTATAATATGCATTAAAAGGCCCTGCGTGGGTATATATAAAATGACCCCCGACTTTTTCCGCCCCTTTCAATCGAGAAGGGGATAGGGGGATATGAAAGGGGGGTCATGGGGCTACATGGCCCAGTCGGACCTTTTCACTGTAAATGTCCGTGTCCGAACGGGTAGCGGTCCGAAAATCTTATAATATGCATTAAAAGGCCCTGCGTGGGTATATATAAAATGACCCCCGACTTTTTCCGCCCCTTTCAATCGAGAAGGGGATAGGAGGATATGAAAGGGGGTCATGGGGCTACATGGCCCAGTCGGACCTTTTCACTGTAAATGTCCGTGTCCGAACGGGTAGCGGTCCGAAAATCTTATAATATGCATTAAAAGGCCCTGCGTGGGTATATATAAAATGACCCCCGACTTTTTCCGCCCCTTTCAATCGAGAAGGGGATAGGGGGATATGAAAGGGGGGTCATGGGGCTACATGGCCCAGTCGGACCTTTTCACTGTAAATGTCCGTGTCCGAACGGGTAGCGGTCCGAAAATCTTATAATATGCATTAAAAGGCCCTGCGTGGGTATATATAAAATGACCCCCGACTTTTTCCGCCCCTTTCAATCGAGAAGGGGATAGGGGGATATGAAAGGGGGGTCATGGGGCTACATGGCCCAGTCGGACCTTTTCACTGTAAATGTCCGTGTCCGAACGGGTAGCTGTCCGAAAATCTTATAATATGCATTAAAAGGCCCTGTGTGGGTATATATAAAATGACCCCCGACTTTTTCCGCCCCTTTCAATCGAGAAGGGGATAGGGGGATATGAAAGGGGGGTCATGGGGCTACATGGCCCAGTCGGACCTTTTCACTGTAAATGTCCGTGTCCGAACGGGTAGCGGTCCGAAAATCTTATAATATGCATTAAAAGGCCCTGCGTGGGTATATATAAAATGACCCCCGACTTTTTCCGCCCCTTTCAATCGAGAAGGGGATAGGGGAATATGAAAGGGGGGTCATGGGGCTACATGGCCCAGTCGGACCTTTTCACTGTAAATGTCCGTGTCCGAACGGGTAGCGGTCCGAAAATCTTATAATATGCATTAAAAGGCCCTGCGTGGGTATATATAAAATGACCCCCCGACTTTTTCCGCCCCTTTCAATCGAGAAGGGGATAGGGGGATATGAAAGGGGGGTCATGGGGCTACATGGCCCAGTCGGACCTTTTCACTGTAAATGTCCGTGTCCGAACGGGTAGCGGTCCGAAAATCTTATAATATGCATTAAAAGGCCCTGCGTGGGTATATATAAAATGACCCCCGACTTTTTCCGCCCCTTTCAATCGAGAAGGGGATAGGGGGATATGAAAGGGGGGTCATGGGGCTACATGGCCCAGTCGGACCTTTTCACTGTAAATGTCCGTGTCCGAACGGGTAGCGGTCCGAAAATCTTATAATATGCATTAAAAGGCCCTGCGTGGGTATATATAAAATGACCCCCGACTTTTCCGCCCCTTTCAATCGAGAAGGGGATAGGGGGATATGAAAGGGGGGTCATGGGGCTACATGGCCCAGTCGGACCTTTTCACTGTAAATGTCCGTGTCCGAACGGGTAGCGGTCCGAAAATCTTATAATATGCATTAAAAGGCCCTGCGTGGGTATATATAAAATGACCCCCGACTTTTTCCGCCCCTTTCAATCGAGAAGGGGATAGGGGGATATGAAAGGGGGGTCATGGGGCTACATGGCCCAGTTGGACCTTTTCATTGTAAATGTCCGTGTCCGAACGGGTAGCGGTCCGAAAATCTTATAATATGCATTAAAAGGCCCTGCGTGGGTATATATAAAATGACCCCCGACTTTTCCGCCCCTTTCAATCGAGAAGGGGATATGGGGATATGAAAGGGGGGTCATGGGGCTACATGGCCCAGTCGGACCTTTTCACTGTAAATGTCCGTGTCCGAACGGGTAGCGGTCCGAAAATCTTATAATATGCATTAAAAGGCCCTGCGTGGGTATATATAAAATGACCCCCGACTTTTTCCGCCCCTTTCAATCGAGAAGGGGATAGGGGGATATGAAAGGGGGGTCATGGGGCTACATGGCCCAGTCGGACCTTTTCACTGTAAATGTCCGTGTCCGAACGGGTAGCGGTCCGAAAATCTTATAATATGCATTAAAAGGCCCTGCGTGGGTATATATAAAATGACCCCCGACTTTTTCCGCCCCTTTCAATCGAGAAGGGGATAGGGGGATATGAAAGGGGGGTCATGGGGCTACATGGCCCAGTCGGACCTTTTCATTGTAAATGTCCGTGTCCGAACGGGTAGCGGTCCGAAAATCTTATAATATGCATTAAAAGGCCCTGCGTGGGTATATATAAAATGACCCCCGACTTTTTCCGCCCCTTTCAATCGAGAAGGGGATAGGGGGATATGAAAGGGGGGTCATGGGGCTACATGGCCCAGTCGGACCTTTTCACTGTAAATGTCCGTGTCCGAACGGGTAGCGGTCCGAAAATCTTATAATATGCATTAAAAGGCCCTGCGTGGGTATATATAAAATGACCCCGACTTTTTCCGCCCCTTTCAATCGAGAAGGGGATAGGAGGATATGAAAGGGGGGTCATGGGGCTACATGGCCCAGTCGGACCTTTTCACTGTAAATGTCCGTGTCCGAACGGGTAGCGGTCCGAAAATCTTATAATATGCATTAAAAGGCCCTGCGTGGGTATATATAAAATGACCCCCGACTTTTTCCGCCCCTTTCAATCGAGAAGGGGATAGGGGGATATGAAAGGGGGGTCATGGGGCTACATGGCCCAGTCGGACCTTTTCACTGTAAATGTCCGTGTCCGAACGGGTAGCGG